>ML341415.1:0-19948 GCA_005239505.1 Nicotiana paniculata | reverse complement strand
CCCCCCCCCCCCCCTCAAAAAAATTTAATTCTTTAACTATGGATACCCTAATGGACCACCAAAATACTAAAACGGACCCATCAAATACGGCCTCAACTAGCAGCCCATTACCTAACCTAAATACCACAAACCCATGCACCGCCCAAAAAACACATCAATCTCCAACCAATCTGACATTACCATCCACCCTTTTAGAACAACTCAACTCCACCTCAGCACCCACTCTAGCCACAATCAGCCAAGTGGACATTCCCACTTCCATGCCTACCCCACGTGTCACTAAGACACATTCATTACCACCCTCATACACAAACTATGACCAATCCTCTAAGCCTACTCCCACTACGAGCCCAACTCAAAAAAATCTTCATTGGTATCCACCCCAAGCGTAGCTATAGCCCAAGCCATAATCAATACATCTACCAACACTATCTCACGTGCCCCTACCCTTTCCCTCAACATGAAATCTATTACGTAATCAAATCAACCGAACTCTTCCACTCTCATGCAAATTCACAACCCATGTCCTCATCATTAACTTCTGCTACTAATACTACCCCCAAGAAACCAACCCCTTACAACCTTAACCAAACACCACGATGAACCACCTACCCTTAAACCATCAACACCGGAGAACACTCTCCTTCTCCAACTCCCACCTGCTCACACAAACCATCACACTTTACACAATACCAATGCATAACCACAACAATAATCCCCACCCTCCACCGTCAATTTACATCTTGCAGTTCCCTTCAGTTCAAACATACCCCCAATCTTAGATCGAGATGGGCCTCTAGGATCACGCACTCACATTCATAATGGAACTAAACCACAAGGATTTGATCATCATGATTCAAAACTCAATGGATATAGCCCAGATAGTGACGAAGGGAATGCAACTAGGAAACCTCTACAATCAATACCTATGGGCCATGCACCCCCTCTTCACTCATGCAACACTACCAAGCATCACCATCTCAACTCCCACCTCAGATTCCTCTCTATCACCAGTTCTCCCACTCTCTAAACTCTATGGATTTGTCCTTCTATCCACAACAACAACCATGGACTCACTTTGTCCCATAGATTCAACCAAGACAAGAACTTATGACGCTAATGCAATTTCATGGCCAATTTCCTACTTCAATACCACCAACTCCTCGAACAGTCCACTATTTGCACCACCATCTCCAAATCAAGAAGGAGTCGAGGAAATAACAAGACTAGAAGTACCAGCCACAATGGAAGAAATGAGGGAAACACAACTCATACTGTGTTGGCTCAATGAGAACAAAACCTACACCCTCAAAGAACAATATGCAAGAAAGGTCATAATAACTTGCCCACCGGAACTGACAAGCTGCTCCTTCAACGTTCGTCAAACAATGAATCAAGAAGCAGGGAAATATGCCCTAGTAGTCATTCCAGTCATGCAACAAAATGTTGCACCACTCCTGGAGGGAACACAGGTTCCCAAGACTCACCTTCCCCAAAATAACTCCATGGAGATGATACTTTGAAACTACAGAGGAGCCTCTGACTTTCGTAGGAATTTTCGCTCACTATTGAACTACCACAAACTAGTGTTGGTTGCACTACTGGAAACACATCTACAACAGCATGACCAACTAAAGGAAGACTTTGGCTTCACACATTTGGCGCAAGCACCAGCCACACGACTCTCAGGAGGGGTTGCATTATTATGGTGAAATGATGTCATTCATCTCGATCAAGTTGTTGTCACTAACCAAGAAATTCACTCAATTGTCCAGATAGCCCCAACCCTAAGAAATGGATATTATCTATAGTGTATGCTCAAATTATTTGAATTCTCTCTCTATATTATGGGAAAATCTCAAAGCAATACATGATAGTATTAATGGACCTTGGGTATTAGGAGGAGACTTTAATGAAATCACTAGAGCATATGAAAATTTTAGTGGTAACTCTTTAAATAATAACCGATGTGACAAATTTCTTAAATGTCTCAACTATTGTCAACTAATAGACTTAAGGTATAGTGGCAGTAAGTATACTTGGTCCAATAATAGAAAATTCCACAGTCACATTCTAGAACGATTAGACATGGTAGTAGGCAACTATGAATGGCTTATCCACGTACTCACTCCGACCACTGCCCTTTATTGTTAACCCTAGCAAAAAATTCATCTCCTAGGAGGAATGTTTTTCATTTCGAAACCATTTGGACCTCTCACCCAAATTTTATACAACGTATCACTGGACGCAATATTACAACATATTACTAAGCCATTGATGATTTCACAAAAGATGTCCAAGATTGGAATATCAACATTTTTGGGAACATATTCCAAAGGAAAAAGGTTTTATTAGCCCGTATTCAAGGAATTCAAGCTTTACCCCACTATCTTACCAGCAAAATCCTCCAAAATCTATAGCCTAGACTCCTTAAGCAATACAACAATGTTTTGAAATTAGAGGATGAATTTTGGCAATTAAAGTCACGCATAAACTGGCTTGAAGCGGTGATGCCAACACAAAATTTTTCCACCTATCTACCCTTTATAGACGGGGTCGCAACCGCATAAGTGCATTAAAAGATTATGTGGATCTATGAACTAAAGGAAATTCATACACAAATTGAATCCTACTACACCACCCTCTTCACCACTACACATACTACCTCTCACCGTTACTTTCACCATTCAACCCACCATACCCTCACCACTACTGATAATATTATGCTTATGGCCAACTTACACAATGTTGAAATATTCAAGGCAATAAATTCCTTTAAAGCTATGAAAGCACCCGGCCCCGACGGATTACGTCTCCATTTATACCAAAATTTTTGGAGAAACATTAGATCTTCAATAGTTTCTTTCTTCCAGGAAGTTTTTAGCACAAAAAAATCCCTTACGAAGTGAATAAAACTTATTTATGTGTTACACCCCATATTTTTTTACGTGGAAGTACGCCATAAACAAATTGATATAAGCTCGGAAATGAGATGTTACATCCCGCGTTTTCGTACGTTAAAGTTTTGACGTAAGCTCGTGAATGAGATTATTTGGAATTATAAGTATTATGTTATTTTTAAACAAGTGATAAGTAAATTCGTGAAGGTGAGAGTGTAAGCGAATCAAAGAAAATGAGTTCCATCGAAGTTTGACAATTTGGGGATAAAATTCGGTCCAAGTTATATCCGGTATTTATGGACTAGTGCCATACAAGGTACCATATGACGATGATAGTAAGGTGTATAAGGTATATTAAAAGTGAGTAGTATTTTAAGTAATTTGAGAAAATTCTTAATTATGTGGATAATTATTGAATTAATGAGGAACTAACAATGTAATTAGAAAATTATGGATAATTATTAGGTGGAGACATCGCCCCCCCCCCCCACCCCCCACCCCCACATGCAAACAAGTGGAAAAAGATCTAAAGGCGACTCTTGATTTTAGGCAACTAAATTAGATGACACATGGACAATATTTCCTAGTCATCCTTTGGTGACAATTTATATATGCACATGGAAAACATGTAGAAAGTGAAGTTTATATTAGTCATCCTTAAATTTTATCTTCAATCCATATCATAATTCATTTGGGGGAGTTATAGAAAGGGTTTGCAAGAACGAAAAAGGAGGGGATTTGGAAATTCATACGAGACGACATAATATAATAGCAACGGCATTTGCAATTCTAAGGGAGTATGGTACAATCTTTCTTAAGAACATCATACGGATTTTTCCCTACTTCGATCTGTCGTTATGTGTTTCGTCGCAAAAGACGTGTGTTAGAGGAATTGTCAAGAGAATCAGTCCAGGTATATTAAGGTTATCCCTTCTTTCTTTTTGGCATGATCTATACGACACAGACGAAACGAGCAAATGCACAACTTCCATAAATGACTCTATTCATAGAAGTATTAGAGGTGCCTATATTCTTGAATTTCCGTGTGTCTTATTATTATATCTTCTGTTCATGGGTCTCAGAAAAATACGTAAGGTGAAAAAAAAATTACTTCATGACATTACTCAAAGGCATAATGGTCTTATGAGATTCTGAGAGATTTTATTGACGTATTTCTCATGCATTGCATTCATTTATGCATGTACATTGACCCATGACCAGATGGAATTGTATACGCGTATATGTTACGACCCGAATCCTAACCCAGGTCCCCATGGCGCCCAACGCCGTGGTCAAGCAAGCCAACATCAATCTACTGTGAGTTTCTTTTAATTTACCAAAATATTTCCAACACTTACTTGGTTTAGATTTTAGACATTGGGCAAAAACGAATAACTTAGACAATCTTAAGCAGAAATAGTCATAATTTAATATTTACATCCCAAAAATTATGTCAACTAATATGTGTGCCAGGAACTAGTGTCACAAGTCTATAGGCATACTAGTAGAGTAAAAACAAAAGAAGTAATAGACTGCCCTACTGTCTGAAAAGGAATAGACAGAAATAACAAAAGAAGGCTCCATAGTGCTGTTGAGGGTCGTCAAGAGGAGTAGCTCACCGTGGAGTCTAGACCAGGTATATATCAGGGACGAACTCCGGACTGATACCCAGATGCACCCGCCTCAGAACCTGTACAATTAAGTACAGAGCGTAGCATGAGTACATAAACAATATGTACCCAGTAAGTATCCAGTCTAATCTCGAAGAAGTAGCGAGGAGAGATCGACGTGACACTTACTAGGGTCAAAATAATATGTTTTAAATGTAAGGCTAAGCAGGGATGGAAATCATGAATAATAATGAAGACAAGAACATCAAATATCCTTTACAAATACCTTTACATGTCAAGTTATCTAGCATACAAATTACCTAGTTTTCCTTTTTCATGGTATTTAACAGATACATAATCACAAAACACCCAACATCTAACAAACACATAAGATGCCGTGAACGTATGGCTGACACAACGCAAAAATAAATGCGCACTGCCTAAGGGTCGAACGGCTCAAACCATAGATGCATCTATTACACCGCTCACGAATCGAACATACGACGCGATTGACATAATAGTAGGGCTACCCCGCTCGCGAATCATACATGCGACGCGAGTACCCATATACATACACATAATTAACAGAAAATCAGGAATTCAGTAGAGAATATACTTACAGAGAAGGATTCAATAATATAAATTTAGAATGTAACCTCCTAGATGTTCACTTAATAATTCAAGGATACTAGGCAACCTAAATTAACATTTAAGATTATAGATACTACACATACAACATGCTTGTGAATCCTAAACTCCCCGACATAATATAATAGTAGCTACGCACGGGCTCTCGTAAGTTCGTATGTGCGTAGCCCTCACAAATAAAGACATGCAATTAATTATATTCACCTATGGGGACGATTCCCTCTTACAAGGTTAGAAAGGATACTTACCTCGTGTCAAGCCTTCTTTCCGGGTCAAGAACACACCTGAAACTCCAAATTCGTCGCCCAAGAACTCGAAGCCAGCCAAACATCACATTAACAAGTCAATCTATGCTCAAAAGTCCATAATTCTCCTACTTAAATGGTCATTTAAACCCAAATTGGAAAATCTTAAAATACACCCCTAGGCCCCCATGCTCGGATTCCAAAACATTTCAGAGAAAATATTTACCCATAGCCTAAGGATCAATATTATATGGTTTTTGTATGATTTCGCAACAAATTTCTTGGTAAATTCTTGTTTTTATCAAAACCCTAGGTTTCGGTCTAAACCCATGATTTCTACTAATTTAAGGTGTTAATCTACCCAAGAATTCAAGTATTAAACTCACTTCATGGAAGGAATTACTTACCTTACAATTTCTAGGTCAAATCCCTCCTTCACAATCTCTCCAAATCGTCCAAAATGATGAAAAGTGGTTCAAAAATGGCTAAGTCTCGCATTTAAGATGACCTCACTGCCTACAGGTTTTTCGCATCTGCAGAAAAAAGGGAGGGGGTCAGTGGTCGCATCTGCGGAGCGAAGACCGCACCTGCGACTCCGCTTCTATGGAAAATGATCCGCACCTACGGAACTGGGCAACATCCTCTGGAGTCGCACCTGTGAGGCTGGGACTGCAGAAGCGTTCTCGCACCTACGGCTATGCCTCCGCAGGTGCAGTCGCACCAGATCTGATGCACCAATAGTCTTTTAAGGCTGGTTTTTACCTCGCGTGATGCCCAAATGGCATCCAGACCCACCCGAGATCCCGTCCAAATATACCAACAAGTCCTGAATCATAATACGGACTTGCTCGAGCCTTTGGAATGTCCGAAACAACGCTAAATCTAAACTTACCCCAAAACCTATTGGATCAAACTTAAGAACTTTAAGTTCTTGAATTCACTTTCAACACGCCGAAACGTACCTATACTACTCGGAATGACACCAAATTTTGCGAGCAAGTCATAAATGACTGTAACGGAACTATTCCTAGTTTCAAAATTCCGTTTGGACCTCAATAACACAAAAACACGTTCGAAACCTCAATTTGAACTTAAGGAAATTCTTATTTCACTATTTGGCGACGAAACGCTCCCGGGTAATCTAAAACCCGTTACGAACACACGCCCAAGTCCGAAATCATCATACGAATCTACCGGAACCTTCGAATCTCGATTTCGAGGTCGTTTACCAAAAATATTGACCGAAGTAAAACTTGGCCTTTAAGGCCAACCTTAATGAACTAAGTGTTCCTACACCACTCCAAACTCCTCCAAACCTCGAACCACCCATCCCCGCAAGTCATAAATCAGTAAAAGTAACTACGGGAAGTCTCATTTAGGGGCACGGGATCCTAGAACACAAAACAACCGGTCGGGTCGTTACAGTATATATGTATACGGGATATGGGAAAAGGTTACATCGTTATATACGCGCCACCACCTGATCAGCTGGTATACGTTGATGATTTTGCCTACAGTGGCTGAGATGATATGATAGGATGCCCTTGGAGGCTTGATGATGTTATGAACACATGTACCTATGCACGACATGACATTCATACGCATATGCATGCCACTATAAGTATTTCATGATTTATAGAGTTATCCAAACTTACAGGTTGAGTCATTCACTCCATGTTTCTTACATGTCTTTTATATACTTATTTATGTGCCTTACATACTCGGTACATTATTCGTACTGACGTCTTTTTGTTGGGGACGCTGCATTCATGCCTACAAGTATAGATAATCAGCTTGACGAGCTTTCATAGTAGACGAGGTTAGCATTCAGTGAAGGATAGGTAAGACTCCACCTCATTCGGAGTGCAGCCGCGTCTATGAGTCATCATGTCAGAATTTTGCTACAGACTTATGGGTAGGCCAGTACCCTGTCCATTTGATGTCAAATATTCTTAGAGGCTTTGTAGATAGAGGTTCATTTTGTACAGTATGTCAGAGGCCTTGACGGCCCATATGTATTCATGTTTTAAGAAAGATGGTTCACTGATACAGTGCTTTTTCACTTACAGTTATACATTACGATTTGTGGCCATGTTGGCCCAATTATCACTGATAGTACGATAAGAAAGATATGTTACGTTGGTACTCGGTTGAGTAAGGAACCGGGTGCCCGTAGTGACCCTTCGATTTGGGTCGTGGCAAAAGTGATATCAGACCAGTTCTTTCCTAGGGAGTCTACAAGTCGTGTCTAGTAGAGTCTTGTTTATGGATGTTTTGTGCACCACACTTATAGCAGGAGGCTACAAGGCATTTAGGACTATCACTCTTTCTTCTTACTCTAGATCGTGTGGTAGAGCTCACTTATAAGAATTCAAACTCCTAGATTCTATTTTATTCGTAATAAGACGATACCTACAGTTGGTAAGAGATTGAATGTGGCTATGGAAGAGTTGAGTCAGAGGAACTCGATTTTTCATAATGCTTATGATAAGTATATATGAGGTATTCAACAGATCATGTGTGTACTAAGATGTGTAAGCTTCTTGATAAGGATCTTTAAGGCAAGAATATATATCCACCCTTATGGTGAAAGTCAATAAGAGATTCAAAAGATAGATACAAGTTTCAACAAGTAAAAGAAGCAAGATAAAGAAGGGTACGAGGCGCCCATTTAATGAAGATTATCAGTATTTACAATTCAGGCAGAGGACTTTAAGTCTTTTGAGTTACCTTCAACAATAACAGAGGTATGTAAAATTGGCTACACCCATCTCATTTATGCCTTATGGGGGCTAACAAAAGTAGTATAAGAGAAGGGCGGATGTCAGGATCCGGCTGGGGTTAGAGTGACCTAAAATGGTGGATGGATTGTTTGTGTTAGTTGACATTTCCGATGGATAGCAAATGTGCTAATAGATATCCTTGTGAGACACCCAGATGGTGCACTCTAAAATAGTACAACTAGATATGAGTACTACAAAGATAGTCACTCTAATATAGTACAGCTAGATATGAGTACTACAAAGATAGGCACTAGAATCCTGTAAGGGATAAATATTACCTTAGTGTGGCTCCCGTCCCTAGTAGAGAGAGAATGTTGGGAAACCCAAAGAGCTAGTAGATAGAGCAAGGGGATCTAAAAGCAAAAGAATGTCTTGTTGAAGTTTTCAGAATAAAGTGATAGACATAAATGTTAGCGAGAAATAAGAAGAGAGTTAATGATACATTATGAGTAAGATGTGGTACATGGATGACCACGGTAGTAAAAAAAAAATGAATGACAATAATACAGAGTCTATAGTCGAGGGAAGGAAAAGAGGAGGGGTGACAGGTCTTGAGACAACGAAATAGTATAGGCCATAAAGTCATATCCTCATTTCAAGAAATAAGTTTGTGACTCTAACGTGATTACCAGAAGGAAAAGTTAGACTCCAAAGTAATAAAAATCATTATGGGCTGGTGAACAAGATAAACTAAACATGAATTAGGGACTGAGTGATTTGATAAAAGTCGGTAGCATGAGAATTTTAGATTGCGTTCCGACGATAATAGAATGGACGACAGAAGAATACACTTTAATGGTCATTCAGGAAGACGCTTCCCTAAAGCAAGCAATGTAAGCAAAGTTAAGCTTAAGGGACTATGTGTGCCAGTTACCCTAAGTGTCATCCTCGTGAATAAGGAATTTTGTTATCCTTGGTACAGAAGGATTACCGTAAGGCGAGTAAGGGTCATCGATGATGTGAAAAGACGCCAAAGATAAAAAGGTAAAACATATATAGGTAGATCACGGTAGCACTAAATCTTAGTACTCCCCTAAAGGGGGAATATGGAGTGATGCACATTAAGTCAGAATTAAGTGGTTCTAGTAACTATGTGATAGTAAAGGAAGAGTGTGATAAAAACGAGAAAGGAATATGATTGCACTTATCCAAATCCTACAAATATGCTACGATTCCTGAACATAATGCAAGCACGACGTCAAGGAGAGGAAGTAAGGGTTCCTACCTGGGATGTTATTGAGGGGCCAGTGCGAGAGGTAAGTTAAGACAAAGGAAGTAACCCAAGAAAGATTTCGCGGAATAGTGATAGGAGAATGGGCCAATGAGTAGTTAGTAGTTGATTCATGAAGAGCCTAGTTATGGATAGAGAAGAAGATATAGGCAAATCAACAGATCGTGCAAGATAAACATAGGGAACCCAACATGTGAAATTCAGCCTCGCAGTTATGACATCGTGATCCTTGAGAAATATTCAGATAGGAGTTGGGTAGTTAAAAGGTGAAATATAAGTGTTATGGAAATAAAAGAGAGTGCCACTGGGAAATAGTCAAAATTTAAGTTTAGAAGCAACCATACGAGCACAAGGGCATGGAGGTAAGTAAGGATAATTACAAGTAAGAAAGAACATAAAAAATTTCGTCGGGTAAACAATGTAATAAGCTCGCAGCCTTGCAAGAGTCGGAGGGTCCTACCTAGGTACTACAATGAAAGATTAGCTGAGGAAATAAGGAAGAAGACTTCAACCTAAGCATAGTAACTTGAAGAAGGAATGGTCATGTAAAAACAGTCTCACTACAAAATCGTACGCACTCCAAAAGAAAGTGGCACCTACCATGGCTAATAAACGGGGAGTAAAACCAAAAGTAATATTCGAGACCATATGAGTTGCACAAAAATTTCGGCATGCGTGGGAACTAAGATAAGCTAAGTATGCACGCAACAAGGGGGCAAAAAGACCAGGAAAAGTAATTGCTTACTTTTGAAGTAAGCTGAGATGGAACGAAAGGAATTATTCGATCAATGATCCAGAATTAGTTATGAACGCACTTAAGATTTCAGAGTATTATCCATGCAACATATAATTTGACAATCATACAGCCGTAGAAGACTCCGGTATAAGTTAAAAGAAAGAATTGGGTCCAGGTCATAGACAAAGATTGGATTGTTAATTGTATCATGGATATTTCATAGCATCCATGAAAGGATAAAGTAATAAAGAATACCATGAGCCGCCGATCGGAAGATAACTTAAGCCTACATAAAGGTTGATCAGAGGGAAGAGGAAGCTAAAGAGTTATATCAACTAAGTAAATCAGGAGTCTGATTATTGGACCCATAAAATTGTAGGAATCGTGATTGAGAACATAGCAGAATCACTCTTAATATCAGAGGTACAAGAGAGATAGTACAACATACATATTCCATAACGGCTCTACGATAAAGCTAGTTAGAACAGTGCCAGCCTCATAAGAAGTCAGTATGAAACTCCCACCGGATTGTGTATGCACCAGAGGTGCAAGTATTATAATAGAGCTTCAAGTCGTGGATGTGAATTATACCTACGTGGAAGGGAGGTCACGAAAGAGATAGAAGATGTGATGAGAGATTTTAAGGTAAGTAAGGTAAAGGTGAACAACGTACGAGATACTCAGGTGTAGAAGGATGTTAATAGTCCATACTTCGGATAGAAGGCTAGAGGCACGTGGATTCAGTATCCAGGAATAATAGCAGTGTCATTGGTGGCATATCTTCCAGACTATGGTTCTAGGTATCGAGAAGTCTAGTTAAGAGAATAATGAAGAGTTAGAGACGATGTGATATCTCGCTTGATGTTCAAGAATAATACAAGAAAATCTATAGTGCAAGCAAGTTGAAGGAAGGTTGTGAGTAGTATATATAGATATGTGTAGGTCACACGCTAAAGTATGGTAAAGCGATAAGGTTTTAGGAAGACAGGAGTGAGGATAAGAAAGGGCGAGTGAGAAGGTGACGAGAAATGGATAAGTCCTCGGGATTAAGCCCAAGAAAACAAAAGAGTTGATGGTTTCTCTAAGTTATATAAAGCTCAGTATAGCCTGAATGAACTTAAAGTAGTCTAAGATTAGTAGCATTAGAAGAGATGGAATGCTGACATGATAATAGAATGAGGGTGTAGTTGTGACAAATAAAGGATGACGTTTGGGACTTCGATTGAGTAATGATTTGAAGAAGAAAAGAAAGGGATTTCATGAATTGTACATGATTAAAATACCCACATAAGGTGAATCACATTGGGATACTGTGAAATACGGTTATAGAAGCATAGTATCGCCCCCAGGTGGATCAGTCTAATCATTTCAGATGTTCCCCGATGAGACATGAGCCCTAGCGGCAGTGTTACATACGAAGTCAAGTTATCGGTGCTAGATTATAGATCAACATTAAGGTGAATCAACAATAGATGGATAAAAGTTTAACAGTATGAGATGAAATTAGGTTGTCATTCTTAGAAAAACAGCAACGAGGAAGCATTAGAGGACTTAGATTTATACATATATGATAAGCAGCGAGAGAGTAACCTGGTGTTTGGTAGAAAACCTCGGTAACGATAAATCAAAGTAAGAGTTATGGTACAATATGACCTACTTAGATACAGTAAAATCATGTGGATGGATAACCAGGTCTATGAAATAAGATATAACAATATTCATAAGTTCAACAAAGTACCGGGTAAAGAACTTCAGTAAACCTATATATGCCTAGAGGGATACGTTGTCAAGTTCTGTATATGTTCCCAAAGTGAGGCCTAGATATTGGCTAAAAACTGGAGGGGGAGTCGCATAGGTGCACATACAAGGAAAAAGTCATACAGACTGCATGATAGAAGGTAGCAAAAGTTACGATATTGAAAGGATTCCGACCACAAGTCGTGGTGTGAGAAAAAGTCCTAAAGGGGGGATGCCCTGGCCTTTGAATTTATTCACAAACAGCTTCCTAAATGAAAAGGTCAGTATTAAAACCATTCGTAAGAGCTATCCGGTTATGAGACAAATAAGTATATCAGTCAATATTCAAGGACGAATATTCCAAAGGGGGGAATGATGTTACACTCTATATTTTCATACGTGGAAGTACACCATAAGTAAATTGATATAAGCTCACAAAAATGAGATGTTACATCCTGCATTTTCGTATGTTAAAGTTTCGTCGTAAGCTAATCGATGTAAGCTCGTGAATGAGATTATTTGGGATTATAAGTATTATGCTATTTCAAAAAAGTGATAAGTAAATTCGTGAAGGTGAAAGGGTAAGTGAATCGAAGAAAACGAGTTCCGTCGAAGTTTAACAATTTGGGGATAAAATTTGGTCCAAGCTATAATACCCGGTATTTATGGACTAGTGCCACACAAGTACCACATGACCATGATAGTAAGATTTATAAGGTATGTTAAAAGTGAGTAGTATTTTAAGTAATTTGAGATAATTCTTAATTATGTGAATGATTGGGTAATTATAGTGGGGAATTAACAATGTAATTAGGAAATTATGGATAATTATTAGGTGGGGACATCACCCCCCACATAGAAACAAGTGGAAAAAGATCTAATGGTGACTCTTGATTTTAGGCAACTAAATTAGATGACATATGGACAATATTTCTTAGTCATCCTTTGGTGACAGTTCATGCATGTACATTGCAAGCATGTAGAAAGTGAAGTTTATATTAGTCATCCTTAAATTTGATCTTCAATCCATATCATAATTCTTTGGGGGAGTTATAGAAAGGGTTTGCAAGAACGAAAAAAGAGGGGATTTGGAAATTCATACGAGACCACATAATATAATAGCAACGGGATTTGCAATTCTAAGGGAGTACGGTACAATCTTTCTTAAGAACATCATACGGATTTTTCCCTACTTCGATCCGCCGTTACGTGTTTCGTTGCAAAAAACGTGTGTTAGAGGAATTGTCAAGAGAATCAGTCCAGGTATGTTAAGGCTATCCCTTCTTTCCTTTTGGCATGATCAATACAACACAAACGAAATGAGCAAATGCACAACTTCCATAAATGACTCTAGTCATAGAAGTATTAAAGTGCATATATTCTTGAATTCTCATGTATCTTATTATTACATTTATTTATGTTCATGGGTCTCAGAAAAATACGTAAGCTGAAAAAAAAAGTTTACTTCGTGATATTACTCAAAGTCATAATGGTTTTATGAGATTCCGAGAGATTTTATTGACGTACTTCTCATGCATTGCATTTATTTATATATATACATTGACACATGATCAGATGGAGTTATAACGCGTATATATGTATATTGTATGTATATTACATATGACAAAAGGTTACGACGTTATATACACACCACCACCTGATCAGCTGGTATACGTTAATGATTTTGCCCACAGTGACTGAGATGATATGATAAGATGCCCTCAGAGGCTTGATGATGTTATGAACACATGTACCTATGCACGACATGACATTCTTATGCATATGCATGACACTATAAGTATTTCATGATTAACAGAGTTATCCAGACTTACAGGTTGAGTCATTTACTTCATGTTTCTTCCATGTCTTTTATATACTTATTTATGTGCTTTACATACTCAGTACATTATTCGTACTGACATCCTTTTGTTGGGGACACTGCATTCATGTCTGCAGGTATAGACAATCAGTTTGACGAGCTCTCATAGTAGATGAGGTTAGCATTCAGCGAAGGATCGGTATGACTCTACCGCATTCGGAGTGCATCCAAATCTATGAGTCATCGTGACAAAATTTTTCTATAGACTTATGGGTTGGCTGGTACCCTGTCCCATTTGATGTCAAATTCTCTTAGAGTCTTTGTATACAGAGGTTCATTTTGTACAGTATGTCAGAGGCCTTGACGTCCCATATGTATTCATGTTTTAAGAAAGATGGTTCATTAATACAGTGCTTTTTCACTTATAGTTATACATTACGAGTTGTGGCCATGTTGGCCCAGTTATCACTGATAGTACGATAAGAAAGATATGTTACATTGGTACTCGGTTAAGTAAGGCACCGGGTGGCAGTCATGACCCTTCGGTTTGGGTCGTGACATTATGCTTGATTCCCAAAGTCAAACACCCAACTACCATCACTCAATATCGCCCTATTAGCCTTTGTAGTACCCTCTACAAGATTATCACCAAAATATTAGTCAATAGAATAAAACCCCCCCTTCATAAAATTATTAGCCCCGAGCAATCCGCCTTCCTTACTAAACGACGCGCCTCTGATAATGTTATCATCGTATAGGAAATCATTAATAGTTTTAAAAGTAAAACCAAGAAACATGCAAATTCCCTTCTGAAACTAGATCTTGAGAAGACATTTGACAAATTAGAATGGGATTTCATCAAACACACTCTCATCTATTTTAACTTTTCCCAAGGCCTCATTAACCTTATCATGTCATGCATCACTACTTCCTCCATTTCCATTTTAATTAATGGAAATCCTACATCTTTTTTAAACCCCCACAGGAGGTATTCGATAAGAAGATCCTTTATCCCCCTACATATTCATTCTATGCCTAGAAATGCTCTCTCATCGTATCTCTATTGCGGTTGATTATAGATAATGGATTCCGATCACATTATCCCGTAATGGTCCTCCAATATCACATCTCCTTTTTGCAGATGATATCATAATCACCTCCAAAATTACTCAGACTAGTGTGCACTCCATCATTGAAACCCTAAACCAGTTCAACCACTACTCGGGCCAGACTATTAACTACAACAAATCAAAAAAAATTCTCATCACACACTTCTTCCTCTCGGAAAAACGTTTTGTTCTTACGTCCTTTAACATGAAAGAGGGAACGCTTTTTGGAAAGTATCTCGGCTTCCCCATTTTTGTTAAAAAAAACAACCATGGCTGACTTCCAACATCTTCTTGATAATTTTAAAAATAGACTAGCCGGCTGGGAAACAAATATGCTTTCCATGGAAGGCAGGTTAACGTATAAAATCCACACTAAATGCACTACCAAACCACATCATGCAGTTTATTCAACTACCAATACGATGTTTAACCGAAGAATTAGACCCTTTGACTAAAGCTTATTTTTAAGATGAACACGGGTTACTGATAAACAAGAAAATGGGAAAATGAATAATAGACAATATTACAGAAATAAAAGATCGAAGTTGATTTTATTCGAGAATCAGATGCCTTTACCAGCTGTACTCCCCTCCCTTATATAGGAGATTCTTATAACGTACGACTCCTGCTATGGTTACTTATTAATGACTAATTATGACATTAATGAGGCGTTACAAAGGATAACGGTAATAAGGGTTCAGTTATATAACGTTCGAGTAATCAATTGTGGGTCCTTAAATCTGCCCGTAGCTTTGTCTAGATTCATTCTGACCGCGCCTCTCTCCCTTTTTGATCAAGTTGATTTCCCGTGGCTGATAAGTTCGTGGGTTTACTGAACCACGCCTCTTTGTACCGTACCTCTTCAAAGAGTTACGTCCAGCTGTCGTGTTTTCCTGTGTCCACGTGGCTGGCTGAGTTGTCAAAAGCTGGCTTACGTGTGAAACTCTTTTTTACCAATACAGATAGTCCCCCCACTTACCATATATTTAACGATTAATATTTGGTAAGTGGATATTCATTTATGGCGGGAATATTTTGCCGCTGCTTTTCCTCGAATCATTGTATCCTTCTCTGCACCATAGGTGTCGTTTGTCACTTCCATTTAATGCTCATACCACGTGTCATTTTTTGATTGGTTCTGCATTTACTCAGAACCTTTTTGGGCTTTTTGCGGCTGTGCCAGTCCTGAAGTGACATCTTCAATTATGACTTTTCATCATTATTTTCCTTTTAATCATGTTTGACGGTTGTATTCAAGTATAAATACATGTTTTCTTTTCTTTGCTTCCACGAAACACTTTTCTAACTTTGTTTTTTGTAAAAAAAACTTTCTTATTTGCCTTTGTAAACATGTCTTCTTCAAACCAACCTCAAAGAGTAATAGACATTGAAAGCTTAGTGCCATCTTCTGCTCCGACTAGGAGTCGGAGGGGTGGTAGACTTAGAAGTCTAGGATCCACTCCTTTGAGGGGCTCTTCTTCTTCTCAAATAGTTCCTTCTCCTTTCACTAGATCTCCAGTTACTCCGAGATTTAGTGTTTCTCGGTCTTCGTCTAGAGGTAGAGGTGAACGCCTTCGTGAACCTGGAGTTGATGAAATTGTCCCTGCTAAGTTTGTTTTCGCTAGGGATAGTAAGTTCTTGTAGATCAATCTTCTTCTCTTGATAGTGTAGAAAGATATCCAACCATTATAACTGAGGGTCATATTTACCTTGTTCGTAGGGAATGCTTTTGGAAATCTGACTTTCCTGTCTATATTCCGAATAGCAATCAAAGAATAACGTCTTACAAGACGGGTTATTCTTTTGCTTATACGTATCTTTCACTTTAGGGTTTAGACTCCCTATTGATCCAGTTATAATTGAGTTTTGTCGTTTTTTCAATATATGCTTAGGACAAGTTGGACCGCCTGTGTGGCGAGTTGTCGCATGCCTTAGGAGTTTGGCTTCTTTAGCCTCGATTCCTTTTACCTTCAACCATATTATTCACCTCTACTCTCCTACCTTATTTTGTGAAGGGGTTTTTACTCTGACTGCTAGAAGCAAAAGAGTGTTAGTAACCCCTGGAGACGATAAGGATAGGGGTTGGTACCTTCGGTATGTCGCTGTATCCACTGCTGGTTTAGTGGGTGAAGAAAATATTCCCTTCCCTGAGAAATGGAATCGCGCACATGAGTATGCTTTAGCTCTCATTTACTTTTTCTTATTTTGACTTTAGATGTTTTATTTAACACTATGTCTATTTATTTTTCTCCTTTCAGCAATCATGAATACTGTCGAGAATGTCTCCGATATTCGTGATTGGGTAGAAAAACTATTATATGTTGCTCCTTCTGAAGAAAGATCTTGGAAGTACCTCGCTGGGATGTACGGTTGGCAAGTAAAGACCCACGGTAAGTGAAGCTTTTGTTCTTGCTTCTTTCCTTACTCGAGTCTTTTTTCCTTTTGTCGTTTAAATTTTTCCCTTTTTAATAGGATTCTCTGCTCGTGGGGTGTCTGCTTCCTCTATCCCAAAGATGTCCTTGGCTCAAGCCCAGGAAATTATCGTTGGTTCATCTTCCTCGAAGAGGAAGATTACTGAATCTCGTTCCATGGAGGAAGAGGAAGAGGGTGCTTTAGTGCACAGGCCACGGAGAAGGCGAATGGTTTTAGATGATGAGCCTGCTGCCTCATCCTTGCCTTCCATGTCTGCGATCAAGCCCCCTGTCTTTGATGATGTTTCACATTCCCATTTTCGTGATGGTATTGATCTTGCTCCTGACGACGTCCCTTTGGCTGCTGTCTTTCCTGCTTCTTTGAGAGAAGCTGCTTCGTCTATTCTTTTGGCTATATCAACTTATGTTGCTGCTTTGCATGTAAATTCTTCAACCCTTCAAATTTCTGTGCCTGATCCTTTGCCCGTGGCTTCACCAGCTCCTCAACCTTCCGTGCATGTTGCTACTCCATCTCGGCCTGCTTACATGCCTTCCGTTAGGGAAGTAGGATCTTCCAGCAGAGAGATGCGGTAGGTGGCAATAGAGGTTCCAGCTGAGGGAAACCTTTTCAAGAAGACGGGTGATCCTGAAGTGTGGCTCAAGCCTTTGATAGGTCCTGCTGAAAAAGCAAAGCTAGCTAGCCACGGTGCTCTAACATTGGCCAATGAGGTCGTGCATACCTCTTTGAAGGTATGGTGTAAGTTATCCTCTTCCACTCTCGTATATGAAATTTACCATATCTGACTGGTTTACTTCTTGTAGATTAACCTCATAGGCATGGAACTTATGAAGAGGATTTTAAACACAGACCAAGAGACAAGAGAGTTGCAGACAGAAGTTGATAATTGGAAAGCACAGTATGATAGCCTAAGGATTGACATGGGCACTTTAGAAGAGGAGAAGAGTACCTTGAAGTGGCAGATGAGATTTATGGCAGCAGAACTATCAGTGAAGCGGGCTTCTTGCAGTCAAGCTCACAAAGACAAGAGTGTTCTGGAGTCTTCGTTTGCGGAGCAGCTGTCCCGTGCCTCAGAGGAGATTAGAGACTTGAAGAACTTGTTGGGGCAGAAGGAAGAATACTCAGGCGAGCTCGTGCAATCACTCACTCATACTCAAGAAGATCTTCGAAGGGCTTTAAACAAAGCTCAAGCTTTAGAGGAGTTGATTGTTCCACTAAGGGCCGCTCATGAAGTTGCGGAGGCGGAGAAGGACGAGCTGAGAGCTGAGCTTCAAGTGTGGGCACAATATTATGAAGATTTGGAAGAGGTAGTTGTTGTCGATGTGAGCTGGGCGTATATGAATTCTTGCCTTGACACATTGATGGAGATGAGTCGAGGGTTTTGACCTTAGTGCTGAAATAGCTAAAACTAAGGAAGCCATGGAGAAGGCTCAACAGGGTCATAACCTCTTTTCACCTGATGGTGAGACTCCAGTCGCTCATGCCTCTTCATCCTCAGTTACTCCTGCTCCTTCTGCCTCTGAAGTCAACCCCTCTCTTTGAAAAGATCTAGTTGGTTTATACCTTTTTTCTTTTTCTTTGTATCAATTGGTGGTTACCCCCAGTCCCATCAGGGGTAAATTTGGATTTCCTTTAAGTCTCCAAATGAAAACTTAGGGGCACCACAATGTAAATATAAAAATCTTATACGGCTTAGTATAAGTGAATACTTAGTTTTAGTCTTTTTAATATATAAATGTTAGTTCGACTTTTGTTGAGTTTCTGTTTCACTCTTTAGGTCTTTTGCATGCTTTATTTTTCGAGGTTTTAGTTTTACCTTCGAGTTTTGAATGTGGAATGCTTTAGACTACTCGTACCTTTTTTATAATAGGCACGGTGTCATATTAAATGTGTGCCTTTTTGTAATAGGCATAGTTTATGGAAGAGGGCCCTTTATAATCGACATGAAGAAGACGTCTCAACTTCATGATAATGCAATAGAGTGATAGGAATTTTACAATGTTAAGAATGTTTCCAAGGAAAGTTTTTTGTTTGAACTTTCATGACATTTTACATGTGCTTGGTTATCGTCTAAAACTCACGCTTGCAATTGTTTTTGTTTAACAGATTTAATATACTCTTGTATTTCGTAACTGTTTTTCATAGGTAACAGTTTTTCGATATTAATACAAGGAAATAATTGTTTTTCACTAGTAACAGTTTTTATAAAGATTGGGGTTTTTACCCGCAACTGTTTTGGAAACAGTTTTCTAATAAGTACAAGGGAAATATTTTCTTATTCGTAACTGTTTTTATTTGATAACAGCTTCTTGAACAAATACAAGGGTTTAGATCTTTCATCCATAACTGTTTATTCGAGAACAGTTTTTTGAATGAGTATTTTGATGATGATCTTTTTCCCCTAACTGTTTTTGTTACAACAGTTTTGAATAAGTATAAAGATGTACATTTCTTTCTCGTGACTAACATTTTGCCTTTCAACCTGAAAATGTTCGAAGGTTTCTGATTTTTGCATTATGATTTGTATTTGGATGACTCTTTTGATTTCTTTCAATTCTGCTCGTGTCACTTGTCTCATTGGGTAGATGGGTCTTTTAGGCTCGAGCTTTTGACTTCCTGATAGTCTTCTTTGTTTCTTCTTAGCCTTCCATATTGTATAGTCCCCCAAGTGTTTGAGCTTTGAAGAATGAAATCTCGAGC
>ML341414.1:0-14635 GCA_005239505.1 Nicotiana paniculata | reverse complement strand
CAACAAGAACGTAGTTGAACAAATAGAAATTAATCAACCAATCAAAACTATATTAATATCACAGTAAGTTTATCCTCCAACGGGTTTACCAAAACCCTAGATTAAGAAAATTAGCTACTCATATTCATAAGAATCAATTCTGAAATAGCTTGCATAATTGAACTACAAAATAATGAATAAAATCTATAAAAATCGATGTTTCCTTCACTGAGTAGTAATCCACAGGTTTTTTCTTCACTTCAATGGCTTCCTTCTCTTTTGAATCCTCCTTCCAGTTGTGTTTTGGGGTCTATTTATATGTTTAGGACAAACCCTAAACATGTAGGAGACTTCTATTCCAACCGGGAAACACTTAAACTCTTCAAAACTCAGAATTGACTGGACATCGAGACCCAGGCGTTTGGGCTCAAACGCCCCCTTAAAGCCAGGGCAGGCATGGCGTTAGGGCCCAAATGCCCCCCTAACGCCAGGTTCAGCCTGGCTTTAGGGGCCAAACGCCCCACTAACGCCAGGGAAAGCCTGGCTTTAGGGGCCAAACGCCCGGGTAACGCCCGGGTGTTTCCTTTTCGACTCTTCAGCGTATTTTTGATGTATTTGCATCCATTTAGCTCGGTTTCCATCTCCAATACACCTACACATGAAATAAACTCCATTATGCACATAAAAAGTGTATTTTTATCATTAACGCACATAAAATGTAAGGCATATAACATGTTAAACCATGAATTCTAGCAACGCATCAAGGTGGTATGGCGTTGAAGTGATCCGTTTGAGTTGCCAGCTTTCGAAGAATTCTGTGATTTGCGAGCCTATGAATTGTGGGCCATTATCCCACACGATCTCCTTTGGTATTCCAAAGCGGCATATTATGTTTCTCCATAAGAAGTTTTTAACTTCCTTTTCTCGCACTTGTTTGAATGTTTCTGCCTCTACCCATTTTGTAAAATAGTCGGTTAGCATGAGCAAAAACCGTACATGTCCCTTAGCTGTGGGAAGAGGTCCCACTATGTCCATCCCTCATTTCATGAAAGGCCATGGGGATATTATTGGATGCAATAATTCCACTGGTCGATGTATGTTATTGGCAAACCTTTGGCACCTGTCGCATTTGGATATGAAGTTCTCGACTTCTTCTTCCATCTTAGGCCAATAGTATCCAGCTCTGATTAGGGTTTTCACTAAGGACCTCGCCCCTGAGTGATTTCCACTGTGTCCTTTTTTGGACTTCTTTCATCACAAATTCCATTTGGTTAGGTCCAAGGCATTTAGCTAGGGGTCCTCCGAACATCTTGCGATAAAGCGAGTTGCGAATAAGGCAGTATCGTGCAGATTTGCAGCAAAGTGCTTGAGCTGCTTTCTTGTCTTCAGGTACGGTGCCATTCTGCGAAAAATTAAGAATTTTGTTTCTCCAGTCCCAGGTTAAGTTTTTGAAAGTTACCTCATTCCTGACCTGGTCGATCATTGAGCGGAATAGTTGGACGACAGTTGCATTGTCTTTGTTTGCTACTTTCGTGACTTCTGCGAGGTTAGATAATGCATCTGCTTCTGCATTTTCTTCTCTAGGTATTTGCATTACCTTCCATATTTTGAATTGTCTCACGAGCTCTCGTGCTTTTTCAAGATATAGTTGCATTCGAGTCTCTCGAGCGATGTAAGCCCCCTATATCTGATTTACTACCAGTTGGGAGTCGTTGTTGATCATNAGCCCTGCAATAACAGCTTTGTACTCTGCTTCATTGTTAGTTATAGGATAACACTTGATAGCTTGTCGTGTCTTTTCACTCGTGGGTGATATTAAGACTATGCCTAAGCCGACACCTTTTATATTTGAGGAGCCATTTGTGAATAGGGTACATAGGCCCAGATTAGCACCGTTAAAAAGTTGTAACTCCTTTTCTACGTTAGGGATAATGCTATTATTAAAGTCAGCAACAAAATCAGCTAGTATTTGAGACTTAATTGCGTCCTAGGCTGATAGATTATTTCATACTCACTTAATTCTATGGCCCACTTGGATAATCTTCCTAACAATTCTTTTTTATGCAAGATATTTCTTAAAGGATATGAAGTCACAACGGTGATTGGGTGACACTGAAAATATGGTCGTAATTTTCTTGATGCCATTATTAAAGTTAAAGCTAATTTTTCCAGATATGATATCTAGTTTCAGCATCCAGCAAAGTTTTACTTACATAGTAGATAGGTGATTTCTTACCTTTTTCTTCTCTTGCCAGTACTGCACTTACAACAATTTCTGAAATAGCCAGGTAGATGTACAATCTTTCCCCTTCTTTTGGCTTTGAAAGCAGCGGTGGTTTCAATAGATAAATTTTCAGATTCTTGAGGGCTTGCTGACATTCTTCAGTCCATTCGAATTGATTCTACTTTTTGAGAACTGAGAAAATTTAAAACTTTTTTCGGAAGACTTAGAAATAAATCTTCCCAAAGCTGCTATTCTCCCTGTTAGTCTTTGAACTTCCTTTTTATTTGTTAAAATATCAGGTATTTCTTCTATAGCTTTAATTTGAGCGGGATTTACCTCTATTCCTCTGTTCGATACAAGGAAACCCAAAAATTTACCTGATTGCACTCCAAAAGTGCATTTTTCTGGATTTAGCTTCATATTATATCTGCGTAAAATATCAAAAGTAGTAGAGATATGCTGGAAATGGTCTTCTGCTTGTGTTGATTTTACCAACATATCATCAATATAGACTTCCATCAACTTTCCAAGATGTTATTGGAACATTTTAGTCACTAACCTTTTATAGGTGGCTCAGCATTTTTCAAGCCAAAAGGCATAACTTTATAACAGTATGTCCCCCTGTTTGTAATGAAGGAAGTTTTTTCCTCATCTGAGGGATCCATTTTAATCTGATTATAACCAGAATATGCATCTAAAAAGCTTAATAATTCATGAGCTGTTGTGGCATCAATCATTTGGTCTATATGTGGCAATGGGAATGAATCTTTGGGGCATGCTTTATTTAAATCAGTATAATCTACGCATACTCTCCATTTTCCATTCTTTTTAGGTACTACCACGGTGTTTGCTATCCAGTTAGGGTACGTTACCTCTCGTATCGAACCAATCTTCAAGAGTTTCTGTACCTCTTCGTCGATCACTCTTGAATGGTCCTTGCTTTCTTTTCTTCTGCTTAACAGGTACGAAGGATAGATCTTCATTTAGCTTATGATTCATCATTTCTGGTGGGATGCCTGTCATATCTGAGTGGGACCACGCAAAGCAGTCTGCATTAGCCTTTAAATAATTAATTAACTTACCTCTTCGACCGGGGCCCAACCTCGTGCCTATATACACTTTCTGTTCAGGCTTTTGTTCAGATAATGGAACATCTTCGAGCACTTCCGCAGTTGTTTTGATGTGCTCGTCTTCCTCCGGTTCATGAATGACGTCCGGTCTAGAATCTGCATCCGTGTGGTCTAATGCACCATTCGTGGTAACTTGATTCACCTTCTCGTAAGTATTTTCTTTCGTACCTATTTCAGCAATAATACTTTCCGTACCTATTTGGGTAGTAATTTCTTCCATGCATGTTTGGGCGGCGTTACCCTCTTGGGAGATTCCCTTATCTCGTGATTCTTCCACCTCTATTTTCTTTTTGTAGTGTACCACGGAGTTTATATTTTTTGTGGTTTGCTGATTGCCTCTAATTTGCTAAACCCCCCGTTCAGAGGGGAATTTAATTACCTGATGGAAGGTGGAGGGTATTGCTTTCATGTTGTGGATCCATGGCCTTCCCACGATTATGTTATAAGCCATGTCAGTATCGATGACTTGGAACCTGGTACCTTTGATCACCCCCTCAACATAAGTGCTAAGCTCAATTTCTCCTTTTGTTATAACCGTAGAGTTATCAAACCCTGATATGACTCGTGCCCTTGGGATTACTTGATTCCCCAATAGAATTTCTTCCACGACTCTTAGCAAAATGATAGACTGAACTACCTGGATCAATCAACACTCTTTTTACGTTAGTGTCATGAATAAGTAAAGATATTACCAGAGCATCGTTGTGAGGAAGAATTAATCCGTCGATATCCGCATCATCGAAGGTTATATCATCTGCTTCCTGATTTTCACGAACCCGTTTCCCATGTGTAATTGTCAACTTTTTGGTCGTTTTGCAGACCACTCCGTTTACTTTTTCAATTCCATGTATCACGTAGACGGTTCGTTTTGGAGAAGGAGGCTTTGGGGGCTCCTGCATGTTCCTCATATATGCATGTTTACCTTTATCACTAAACAATTCTGTTAAATAGCCCTGTTTCAATAAATTTTCTACTTCACGTTGTAAAAATCTGCAATCCGCAATCTTGTGCCCATGATCGTTATGAAATTCACACCAGTGATCTGGGTTCCTTCTATTTGGATTTGACCGCATCTCTTTGGGCCACTTAACCTTGTCTCCCATGTTCCTCAATATTGAGACAAGTTCAGTAGTACTTACATTAAAGGTATGATCCCCAATTTGGGTATTACTTCTAGGTCGTTCATCTTGATCTTTTATGGATCTAGATGAGGATGAGACTACGTCTCTTCATGGTGGTCTATAGTCTGACCTAGTGTTTTTGAACCTGGGACGAATATCACGTCCCGAGGGTCCTAAGTAAGGATCGTACCTGTTTTTACCTGATCTTATGTCTGATTCAGGACGTCTGGATCTGGAATGATCTTCATCTCTCGAACGAGCAATGATATCTTCTTCTATTCTGAGTTTAGTACTGTACTTGTTATATACATCATTCCATGTTGTAGCGGGGAATTCTCTTAGACTTTCCTTAAGTCGTCTCGTGGCTTCTGAGCTTTTATCGTTCAGGTTGCTTGCAAATGCCATGGCTTCCCAATTATCAGGCACCCTAGGTAACTGCATTCTTTCTCGTTGAAACCTGTCTACAAACTCACGGAGTATTTCCGTGTCTCCTTGTTTTATTTTGAATATGTCTTCCTTCTTTTCTCAACTTTTTGTGCAGCAGAGTGTGCTTTTATAAATGAATCTGCAAGCTCAGCAAAACAGTCAATAGAATTTTCAGGGAGAAGAGAATAGCAGGTTAGGGCTCCTTTGATAAGTGTTTCCCCAAATTTTTTGACAAGGACTGATTCAATCTCTTATTTTGTTAAGTCGTTGCCTTTTACTCCAGTAGTGAAAGAAGTCACATGATCACGTGGGTCAGTTGTTCCATCATATTTGGGAACGTCAGGCATTTTAAACTTCTTGGGTATAGGCAAAGGTGCCTCACTTGTCTTCCAAGGTTGTTGAGAATACCTATCAACATCAATTCCTTTGATAATAGGCAGTACTCCAGGAATGTGTTCGATGCGATCGTTCTGCTCCTTCATCAGTTTCTGCATGGTTAGCAGTAAATTTTGTAATACAGATTTATTAGATGTACCTGGTCTCACTTCGAGAGATTCATAGGAGTATCTCCCCTTCCTGAGTTTTCCAACCCAGATTGAGGATTTTCCATGGTGATGGTATTATTGGGGGTGGTATTGGTGGTGCAGGTAACACTGCCGGTAATCCCCTCACAAATTCTTGCAAAGCTTGGCTCACATACTCTGCAATCATTTGCTTTACTCGATCTTGTTCCACCGCTTGATCATTATTATCATTATTGTTATTGGATCTTTCTGGGGATTGTTCCCTTCAACCACGTGGGGTTCTTGAAGGTGATGGAACTGGGATTCTATTCCTTTGTTGGTTGTTGTCGTTGGAGTTCGACATAGTTCAGAGGATATCGCTTGAAAAGCAAACAAAGATTATCAGATTCCCGGTAACGGAACCAATTTGTTTAACCAAAGAATTAGATCTTTTGACTAAAGCTATTTCTAGGATGAACACGGGTTACTGATAATCAAGAAAATAGAACAAAATGAATAATAGACAATATTGCAAAAATATAGAAAAACAAAGTAGATTGTATTCGAGAATCAGATGCCTTTACAAGTTATATACCCCTCTCTTATATAGGAGATTCCTTGATATAACGTACAACTCTTGCTATGATTGCCCATTAATGACCAATTATGACATTAATGGGGCGTTACAAAGGATAACGGTAGTTGGGGTACGATTACGTAACGTACGAGTAATCAATTGTGGGTTCTTGAATCTGCCCGTAGCTTTGTCCAGATTCATTCTGACCGTGTCTCTTCCCTGTTTTGATCAGGTTGAGTTTCCCGTGGCTGATGAGCTCGAGGGTTTATTGAATCGTGCCTCTTTGTTCCGTACCTCTTCAAAGAATCACATCCAGCTGTCGCGTTTTCCTGTGTCCACATAACTGGCTGAGTTGTCAAGAGTTGGCTTACGTGTTAAACTCTTTTTTACCAATACAAATATCTCAACACACATAACCACAACGAAATGCCACCCTTATACCCACATAATATCAACAGTGGAATGCCACCTTATCGGTCGCATATATCAACAAGGAAATCACAACATCACATAAAAATCACCAATACATTAATCCCACATCATCGCATATTAACCTGAAAATAGCCACCCTTATCGCTCTTATAATAGCCACCCTTATCACTCTTATAATAGCCACCCTTATCTCTCTTATATTAGCGTCCCTTATCGCTCTATTTGATAGCCACCCTTATCGCTCCGCCCAGAAAAAATCCCAACACACATAACCACAGTTAAATGCAACCCTTATACGCACATAATATCAACAGTGGAATGTCACCCTTATCCGCCGCATAACGGTAAACCAAATCACACAACAATTTGCACGGATATTACCACGACAATACAAAACAACAATTCATATTATAAATTTCTCATAGTCTTTAACCAAATTCCAAAGATACAACAAAATTAAATAATTTCACAGCTAATAGCCCAAGGCTCCACACAACGTATATAAAAACTCGATAACAACAAAGATGAAAAATTAACTCAGCATAAAAGGACACCTTCTTTAACCCAAATTTTTGATAAAAATATTAATACCTCAATTCAAGAAATATCAAATCAACAAACACACGGAATTCACATGAAAATCCAAATGGCAATTACACGAAATCATCATATAAATACAAACCCAACAAACAAAGAATGATGCATGACAAATCAAGGATTTACTAAGTTCCAATAATTTTTCACTTTAGTACATAAGGGTGTCTATGAATTTTAACGGATATACTTTGCACATATAAACCAAGTACGTACTCGTCACCTCGCGTACATGGTTTTCATTCATATAATTTCCACATAAGATTCCATTCCTAAGGGCTAATTCCCCCACTCAAGGTTAGGCAAGATACTTACCGTTTTGAAGTTAGGCCGATATTCCAAAATCGCCTTCTTGCTTGAATCGACCTCTGGATAGCTTCAGCCTATCCATATTAATTTTATAACTTCCATTAAAATTCATCGAAAATAATTTCGGATAATATAACATCGACTTAAATTTTATTCTAAAACGTCAACCAAAAGTCAATGCGAGACCCGCCTCTCGGAACCGCACATAATTTTCTCGAAATCCGAACACTCATTCTGATACGAGTTTAACCATACCAATTTTATCAAATTTCGACAACAACTCGACCTCCAAATCTTAAAATTTCGTCTTTTTGGAAGATTATGCAAAAATCTTGATTTTTCTTCCACAAATTCACGGATTCAAAATGTAAATGAGTATGGAATCATGAAATATAATCAATATAGGATAAGGAACACTTACTCCAATATTTAGCTTGAAAAATCTGCTGAAAATTGCTTCTCCCAAGCTAAAATCGTCAAGAATGAATAAAATGGCCAACTCCCGAATATAAGCTATTTTCAGGCAAGTCACATCTATGAAATGCGACTTGCTCATTATTTCCAGCCAAAACAAAGGCAGTATCAGCCTTCACTAAATCAGTCATAAATTTATGTACAACTATCCAAATGATGAATGGTTTAACTTTTTGAAAACTATACATCAAGGGCTACAACTTTTATGTGTTTCTCATCACCCAGTTCCTTATGGATGGCGAGACATAAGCTCCTAAATTCAGCCCCGTGAAACAGAAATTTCTGGCGATCTCAAAACTCTTTCCAGACAGACTTTAGTTTATTAACCATAACCTCTTTTACAAAACTCCAAATGAAAAACGGTTTGAATTTCTGTAAACTAGACACAAAGGGCTACAATTTTGTTTTTGGATCATCTCCAAATTCCTTATATATTAAGAGATATAAGCTCCCAAAGCCCCAATCAAAAATGGCAAATGACTGGTTTTTGGTCCTTATGTTGCTGCCCAGTTTCGCACCTGCGGCAGATTTATCGCGCCTGCGAGCTCGCTTCTGCGATGAACGCCCAGCACTGCCAAGCCCTCTTTCCAGTCGCTTCTGTGACGAGTTTCACGCTTCTACGACCAAGGCATCGCAGAAGCGATGCACCGGATGTTGTCCAGACTAGCAGAAAAAATCAGCAGCTTCAATATCCAAAATCAACTTCGTTAACCTTCCGAAATCAACCCGAGGTCCTCGGGACTTTAACCAAATATGCCAACATGTCCCAAAATACAATACGAACTTAGTAGAGGCTTTAAACCACGTCAAACAACGTCAAAATTACGAATCACGTATCAAATTGAATTATGAGTTTTTAAATCTTCCAACTCCTATATTTTGCGCAAAACATATCAAATTAATCCGGAATTACTTCAAATTTTGCACGCGCGTCATAAAAGACGTAACAGAGTTGTTTCAATTTTCGGAATCAAAATCCGACCTCGTTATCAAAATTTCCACCTTTGGTCGAATTTTCCAAAAATCTTCTATTTTCTAGCTTTCGCCAAGATGCGTCGAATTGTCCTACGGACTTCCAAATCCAAATCCAAATCCGGACACCCGCCTAAGTCCAAAATCACTATACGAAGCTATTGACATCATCAAAATTTCATTTTGGGGTTGTTTGCTTAAAATTTAACTCTCCGGTCACCTCTTTTCATTTAAGGTTCAAAATGAGAATTTTTCTTTAAATTTAATTTTGAATCTTCCGAATACCAAACTCGACCGCGGACGCAGGTCATAATACATATTACGAAGTTGCTCGAGACCTTAAGTCGCTGAACGGGGCGTAAATTCTTAAAATGACAAGTCAGGTTGTTACATCCTCCCCCTCTTAAAACATACGTTCGTCCTCGAACGTGCCAAGAATTATTCTGAGGACATTAAATTACTGAGTGTATTATTACACACATACTCGCGGGTGATTCTACATCACGAAAATTTAGCATGGGTCCGACAACACCATCTCAGTTGAGATTATTTCTTTTATTCTCATTTATAAACTTAAAAGTCAACTTCTTGCACTCCAATTAATTTCAAAAGGCCTGATTTTTCATATTAACACACTGTGCTAGTCTCAACCGGGTATACATATGCCAATAACCACATCTTTGATCATAATAACTGTTCATAATTAATTCCAGCATCCTCAATAAATCTCATATTAATCAAAAACTCGTTTCATATTTTCACAGCATTAACACCAATATACGAGGCATGAAGACCTCGTAATTATATACTTGAATCAACGAGTTACATTTGACGCCACCTTGACATTCATCTTAAACTCAATATTTATGGCACAAATATGGCTAAATATGCTCAGAAATACATAAAAGAATTATCAAATAAGCCTAACAGGCATGTCTCCCTATTAATACTATTTCAAAAGGGAAGAATTTAAACTCATAAAATTTTCACCACAAGGACCTCGTCCTTATATAACTTTCACCACGGCTTGTAGCCCAGTTTAAATATTTCACATCATATGAAAATGCGAGGATCTCGTCCTCAACTCTGAATCACAAGTATTTTGCACATTGTGCCAACTGAAGTCTTCCATTTCCTTTATTTCTTATTTTTAATCAATTCCGTAAACAATTTTCACAATGCATAATGAACCCCATATCAATAGGACATATAATTCATAAAATTAAAATTAATTATTCCGAAATCACATCAAAACCCATTGTAGAGGGTAATAGAAAGTCATTTTTGGACTTATAATCCTCAATAGGGTACAAAATAAAAATAATAGACACACGGGCTAACATCGTCAAGTATTCCAACAAGGATAAACATGTAAGTGGGTCAAAAAATTACGAAGATCACCCATAAGAAGAGCATAATAGTAGGATTCACCTCAATATTCAGAACCAAATCAAATTAAGGAAAATATATTTTTATAAAAAATCGGGATCATACCTGAAACGACATCATCTAGTGTAGCTGAGCAAATATATCAATGGGTTGGGCCTCCCTCTCTAGGGCGTCCTCTACCCGCCTGTCCACCACACCTAACTGGCTATGCATGTGGGGTACTAATTGCATAAGGGCCCATAGCCCGAGTGTTATGATGAAATCCACCTCTCCCAAGTTTGGGACAATCTCTCATGATGTGCCTAGTATCACCACACTTATAACAACCCCTCTGAGGTCGTGGCTGCTCATACTGAGTCTGTGTCGGATAACTGGAATAACCATAAGAATTTCGTGTTGGTGGTGTACTATAAGAACTTACTGGAGCACCCCACGTAATCTGATGTGCAGACTGAGCTGGCCAACTACTCGAGCCTCCGCCATAATAGGTCATAGCTGAAGAGTAAAATCCACTGAACCCCCCAGAGCTTTGAGACCTTTTGGTCTCCTTAGACTCTTTTTCCTCACCTAGTACACCCTCGATTCTCCTTGCAATCTCCACTACTTGCTGAAATGGAGTATCGGTTTGCAACTCTCGAGCCATGCATATTTTAATATCATAGTCGAGTCCCTCAATGAATCTGTGGACCTGCTCTCTGACGGTAGGAACCAAAGTAGGTGCACGATGGGCTAACTCACTGAACCTGATGGCATATTCTAACACTGTCATGGTGCCATGACGTAACCGTTCAAACTCTGTGTGCCACGCATCTCGGAGAGTCTGGGGAACAAATTCTTTCAAAATTATCTCCGAAAATTGAGCCCAAGTTGGTGGTGCTTAATTGGCTGGTCTACCCTCTTCATAAACTTGCCACCACTAATACGGTGCTCCTGAAAGCTGAAATGTAGTAAAAGCAACTCCGCTTACTTCCACAATACCCATGGTGCGAAGGATATGGTGACACTTTTCTGGAAACCTCTGAGCATCCTCTGTAGTTGTGCCACTAAAAGTAGGTGGGTCATACCTCTTAAACCTCTCAAGTCTCTTTTGTTCTTTTTCTGATGCCTCTGGCTTGACCTCAGGCTGAACCGGAATAACAAGTTGTACCGGTACTATACCCGGAACCTGACCAATGTGAACCTGCTGCTCTAGAGTATGGACTGTAGGAGTCTGAGCTACTCCTCTAATCTATGAAACATTTGGTGAAATAGAGATCAGTCCCGCCTGAGTTAATGTACCAAACATGTTTAGGAACTGTGCTAAAGTCTCCTGAAGTCTGGGGGTAACAACAAGTGTTTCTGGTAATTGTCCCCCAACTGGAGCACTGCGGCTCCTCAATTGCTACTTTGACCGATATTCTGGCTGTGACACGTGCTCTTCCTCAGCCCTGACCTCTTGCGGTCCTAGTAGTATGTGCGGGTGCCTACTCCGCTAACCCGGTAGCACACGTCCTCACCATCTGTGAGAGAATAGAGATACAAAGGCTGCTCAATAAAAATAAGATTTTGGTCGCTAAAAGCCCAATTCCCATCGCTAAAAGTGCCAATCTAGTCTCTAAAGGTGCGCACCACATCCTGTTGCACCAGCAATATTTATTTTCACTAAAAAGTCTCTAACCCCACCATACGAACTCGGAATTCAACGATTCTTGTTCCTATGAGTCATAAATAATAATATAAACCTAGTCCTTCAATTAAAACTCAATTCGTAGCTCATTTGCTTAATGCGATATCAATTTCACTCATTTAACAATTAACTCATGTTTCGCGCTAAAAAACTAATTGCGACTTGATGAAATTAGACCAAACTTTCCAGATCATTCCTATAATTCATTATCAAACTCTCAGAAGTCTCGAAATTGAATTATGATCTCTAGAACTAAAAATGGACCTTTGGATCATTACATGATTATGCTCAAAACACCAAACTCTTCCAAAAACTTTTTCAAAACTCATCCAAGCCCTATGGGACCCCAACCAAGTATACTAACAAGCCCCATAATATGAAACAAACTTAGTCGATGCCTCAAATTACATTGAACAATACTAAAACACGAATCGCAACCCAATTCAAGCCTCTTCAAAACTAACAAATTCATAATTCTGCATTTGATGCCGAAACCTTAAATCAATTCCAATTGACGTCAAGTTTTGCACACAAGTCATAAATCACATAACAGAGCTGTTCCAATTTCCAGAATCGGATTTCAATCCCGATATCAAAAAGTCAACTCCCCGGTCAAACTTTCCTAAAACCTTCTATTTTCCAACTTTCGCCAAAATGCGTCGAATTGTCCTACGGACTTCCAAATCTAAATCCGAGCATACGTGTCACGACCCAAAATCTCACCATAGGAGTCGTGATGACACTTAGTATCTAAGACTAGGTAAGTCGATTACAATTACAATTCAAGCTATTTTTTTTAAATAGAATTTATTACAAGAAATAGAAATAGAAATAAGTGTCAAAACTAACTGCGGTAATAATCAAACAACCTCCCAAGACTGGTAATACCGAGTCACGAACTCTAACTGAATACAAACAAGGATCGAATATACAATATTGTTGAAATAATAATTAACAGTACAATAAAATGGAAAGGCTCCAAGGGACTGCGATGACCAATCAGCTCTACCTTGAATCCCTTGCGATCAACGCACTAACTCTGCTCGAGTGCGATATCTCCAATACCTGTTTCTGCACAAAATGTGTAGAAGTGTAGTATGAGTACACCACAGTCAGTAAGTATCAAGACTAATCTTGGTGGAGTAGTGACGAGGTGCAGTCAAGACACTCACTAGTTTAATAACCTGTGCAATATAGCATACAAAAATAATAGGAAACAAAGAACAATGATGGCAACGATAATCAACCAGTGATACAAACATTAGGGCAACAAGAATACCATAAATATTTCTCAACAAATAATGAATACAAGTACAACCAATTAATCAAGTTCTTCAAATATAAATCTTTCGCCTACAAATTTTTCAAGTAATACTCTTTAGGATATAATACTTCCCAATAAATATATTTCGAATATAATTCTTTCAAATTAATATTTTTTGAAAATAATTCTTTCAAATGATATTTTGAATATAATCGTTTCAAATAAAAGTCACCTTGTGACACCTCATTTCATAATCATAAAATACGGGCTTCATCCCACTTTCATATTTTCACGGCACCTCGTGCCAAATTTCTCTATCACAACCGCATGGACAACTCACGTGCCAATATCATCATCATTTACTCACGGCACCTCGTGCCCACATTTTATATCATAACTGTACGGACAATTCACATGTCAATATCATTTTTATTATATAACCACAGCCCCTCATGCCCATATTTCATATTATAACTGCACGGACAATTCACGTGCCAATAATAAATTTATCATATTTCCCCGGAACCTCGTGCCCATATCATAATTCATCCGAAAATATCAATAGGCTCATAATTTCAACATATATCTGAGTATTATCAAATTTACTCAATTTATAAAATAAATTGCGCAATATATAGAAAAAGTCACAAAGAAATCACAACATCACATAAAAATCACCAATACATTAATCCCACATCATCACATATTACCCCAAAAATAGCCACCCTTATCGCTCTTATAATAGTCACTCTTATCGCTCATATAATAGCCACACTTATCGCTCTTATATTAGCCTCCCTTATCTCTACGTTTAATAGCCACCCTTATCGCTCCGCCCAGACAATATCCCAACACACATAACCGCAGTGAAATGCCACCCTTATACCCACATAATACCAACAGTGGAATGCCACCCTCACCTGCCGTATAACGGTAACCCAAATCACACAATAATTTGTACGGATATTACCACGACAATACAAAACAACAATTCATATTATAAATTGCTCATAGGCTTTAACCAAATTTCAAAGATTCAACAAAATTAAATAATTTCACAACTAATAGACCAAAGCTCCACACAACGTATATAATACATCGATAACAACAAAGATGGAAAATTAACTCAGCATAAAACGAAACCTTCTTTAACCCAAATTTTTGATAAATATATTAACACCTCAATTTAAACTTAATTAATTATTCGCAGATGGAAATCCATAATATAATTATTTTCAAGAAATATCAAATCAACAAACACACGGAATTCACATGAAAATCCAAATGGCAATTACACGAAATCATCATATAAATACAAACCCAACAAACAAAGAATGATGCATGACAAATCAAGGATTTACTAAGTTCCAATAATTTTTCACTTTAGTACATAAGGGTGTCTATGAATTTTAACGGATATACTTTGCACATATAAACCAAGTACGTACTCGTCACCTCGCGTACATGGTTTTCATTCATATAATTTCCACATAAGATTCCATTCCTAAGGGCTAATTCCCCCACTCAAGGTTAGGCAAGATACTTACCGTTTTGAAGTTAGGCCGATATTCCAAA
>ML341412.1:14915-27854 GCA_005239505.1 Nicotiana paniculata | reverse complement strand
TTCAAAGACAACAATACCAATCATACAAGAATACAAGTCATATTTAGGCTACAACAGGGAAAAGCAATGAACATGATGTGTCCTAACTACCCTGACGAAGCATAAATAGCCACCACATACCGACTCTCGTCACTTGGTACGTACGCATCCCCCAAACAAGATCACATAGCACTAAAGGTTACCTAGAGGGACAATTTCCCTCTCACGGGGTTAGAAAGGGGACTCACCTCGATAAAAGCACTCCTCGGATCAAGGACCGGATGAAAAGATGCACCCGAAACTCTGAAACTACTCCTGACGGCCCACAACTAGCCAAACATGATGTAATTGAACCAATTTAAGGTTCCAGAAGAAGAATTAGCAAGAATTCCTAAAATTTAACATCCTCGACGATTCTTAAAATTTTGACTCCGAGCCCACGCGTTCGGATTTCGAAAATTCTTGGAGGAATAGCTTACCCGAAGCCTAAGGAGTGAAATTCTATAATTTGTTTAAGAATTCAGTGGCTCAAAAGGGGAAATTCACTAATTATCCAAAAATCCCATTTAAAACACAAAACATAGGTTTTCCCAAGAATTAGTAGTTGATTTACCTTGTTAATTCATGCATGGAACTAGATAAATGAGAGGAATTACTTACCTCTACTAAATGCCCGTAATTATGGGCAATTAAACGAGGCTGCCTATACGGGTTCCGCACCTGCGACCTTGGGACCGAAGGTGCGGTTTAGCACCCGCGAGAAATTGGTCGCCCCTGCGGAAAAGGGCCTGGGACCCTGGGCTCGCACATGCGGAGTCATAAGCCGCAGCCGCGGTTTCGCTCCTGCGGAAGATTGGTCGCGCCTGCGATGGGGTCGCACTTGCGAAGGGCACTTCCGCACCAGCAGACTCGTACCAGCGGTCACACGAGCTGTTGTGCAGCAGCAGTGATTTTTGCTGGTTTTTGGCCTCGCACGGGGTCCGGGAGGCACCTGGGCCCACCTGAGCCCCCGTCAAACTATACCCAAAAGTCTCAAATAATTATACGGACTCGCTCGAGCCTACGGATCACTCATAACATCGCTAAAACTCAAAAATCACCCTCCAAAACCACTTGAATCAAATTAAGAATTTAAGAAATTCTAGAATTCACCTCATTGCGCCGAACGGGCTTATACTACTCGGAATAACTTCTAATTTTACAGACAAGTCATAAATGACTATACAAAAGTATTCCCGGTCACAAAATTCAGTTCGGACCTTATAAACACAAAAACGCATCCTAAACCAAAATATTGACTTAAGGAACTTCTTGTTTCAATATTGGGCGCTGAAACGCCCCCGGGAAGTCAAAAACCCAATCCGAACATACGCCCAAGTCCGAAATCATCATACTGAGTTAATGAAGCTATCAAAACTCGATTCCGAAGTCGTTTGCTCAAAATATTGACCAAAGTCAAACTTGGCAAAATAGGCCAACCTTAAGGAACCAAGTGTTCCGAAACCACTCAAACCATTCCCAAATCCCGAACCACTCGCTCCCGCAAGTCACAAAGCACGAATAGCCGCTATGGAAGGTTTTATTTAAAGGGACGGAATCCTAATACTGAAAACCACCGGCTGGGTCGTTACAAGGGATGTCGAAGAGGCAAGAACTGAAGACCGTTTCTTATCACTTCATTCTAAGAAACGAAGGGACTATCTATATACGGCTAAAATCGGGCCCGATTTTACGATCATGACGATGCTCAAAAGGCTCGATGGTTTGATTTTTGGCATCAAGGATACGTATTGAAAGTCCTTGATCTCGGGGTAGTGCAGATCAAAACGGACGTGCAAAAGCGGGAAACTCCCAAAAAGGCACGTGGTTAAAGCTGACAAAGTACACAAAATAGTACAAGCCCGTACCGTGGCATTAAATGGTTGTACCAACCATCTATATTTGTATTAATTACACATGTACTATGTTGGGATTCACCCTTATATATAAAGGGGACCATTGTCACTTTGTACGACACGTGATATTCAATAGAAGAACAAGAACATCCTCTACTCTCTAACTCAAGCGTTCTCTACAATTGTTCCATAGATTTATTGTCGTTCATTTATTTTGTTCATTAGTTGTTCTTCATTAATTACTCTTTATTAAACACAAATAGGTCATCTTCGAAGCCTTGAGTACTGTTATATCGTTATCGATAGCCCCTAGTCAAGCTCGTGAGCTCGACCTCGAGGCCCATTCTGACTGACCTCGAGACCCCTCCTCTCCGCTGCTCGATTTGCATAATCTCCTTACCCTTTGCTCTTATTTCGTATTCTTACTTCTCACTTAGAATCTAATGCCCAAACAGCTGGTATTAAAATAGATCACGTGTTTTTAGAACCACATAACCAAATAAAATAGTAATTACCATTTTCAAGGTAAGAAAAAGTACAGTATCATCAACTTACCCCACAGAGGAAAGTAAAACATAATATAAACAGAAGGAAATGATATCTCACATAACATCCATTGCGGCGTGCAGCCGAGCCCCAAATATATCAATCCACATAGAGATACTCATCGAGTAAGAGTGCTCGGGTTCACTGATCACATGAATGCTGATATCAAGCACAATAGAGTGCACAAGTATAACTGTGGGAAATGAATAGAAATAGAACAACATGGAGGAAAACAAGTCCAACTAAGGTGCAATGAGAAAATCAACACCGGGCCCATCTTTCCCCCATCGCCATAAGGCCTTAACGCAATTACAACATGCGCGGAGAATAATCATACAACCTCACATCCCATTATCACAGAAGAGAGGTACATAACATAGGCCAGGGGTACAAATAATACCCGTCATGCCCGGTAACATAACCATGATAACTGTCTCGCAATAATAACCAAACATGATTTTATATAAAGTACACATTCTTGTTAGGGTTTCAAATATCCCCCAAACCAAACCCTGATCGTTCCCAAATAGGTAATATCATTCCAAAAGTCCATAAAAACTTAACGACAATTTAAACAATTAGTCATCCCATTCTCAACTACGTTACTCGAATGGCTGAGACATCACTCGCATCCTATCATCTTACTGAAGAACCCATGTAAACTTCCCAGTCGCGCTACGAAACCTGAACCATAGAAACCTGAACAAATTACTTCCATCGCTATACTGACCCAAAACCACAGAGCTAACATATTTCTTCGAATACTCCTCGTCTTTCCTGTGGGGTAAAACTTCTCCCTGTTGATACACAATGATCCCAACCAAAGCCCAATTCAAAAAATCCTAGCATGAACCACGTAGCCCAGAAGCTCATAAACCACTGTATTTCCTCTGAAGCACCCCATAATGCTTCAACCAAGATGCCCATGCTGAGTGGACCTTATGTGAATCTGAAGTCATTTCTCCAACTTCCTTTGATACTCGAATGTAGATCCATTAATGACTCAGAAACACCGCAAGCCCCAGCATCGTCCCATGCAAGATCTCAGATCTTAATAATATTCAAATTTCGGGGAACCTTCCAATATCATATACATACACACATCTCCAGCCAAATTTGATGCAACACCTTATTCTGCAATCTGAATGCCGCTAGTGGACTCCACCACTTGGCGCGACGCCATAGAAAACAACACCTGATGATCTTCAAAGCTAACCTTCACCACTCCTACAATACCAATCATAAGGTTCTCTAAGTCATCTACTAAGCGTACATCCATTCTCGTGACAGTCAAACTCGCTCCCTTGAGTGCCTTGAATGATAAAATGTACTTTCCACTGAGTAGAAATGCCATACAACCCCACACAGTCTCTAAAACCACCAACTATCCTCAATCAACACCCAACTCATGAACCTACCACGATCGTGACCTCTAGTCAACCAATTAAACACTCCCAAGCTCGTACTAATCAAACAGAGGCAAGAACCCGTTGTACCCCCATGTGAACAGCTGAAGAGTCTCTCAATACCTCTGTATTATTAGTCTAGATGACATGTTGCGGCAATTTTTGAGCATCACTGGTTCCCTCGTAGCCCATCCACGACATCACGAACAGTCTGCATAATACGATATACAAGTGGATGCAAAGGGAAATAAGATATATGGTTCGAGCTTAATCAATGTCGCGCGATAGGGAATGAAAGAGGTGGAATTTCCTAATAGTTTCTGTAGCCTCTTGAAGATAAGTAGAGAAGTCTCCATATCGATCCGTAAGACTCTACTAAATCTTGCTTATGCCTCGTAGAACATATGAACCTAGAGCTCTGATACCAACTTGTCACGACCCAATTTCCCTCTGTTAGGTATCGTGATGGAACCTAATCTTAGGGACTAGGTAAGCCTAACATTTACTGTATAACAATAAATAATATCTAACAACATTTAGAAATGGAACTCTATATAAAATTTACAATTCTAAAAACAAGTAGTACAGGTCATAAGCCTTTCTAAGAGAAATTTTACATAATGAATACATCATTGTTCCGGAATAGAAGAAACAATGGAAATAAATACATTAAAGGGTGACTTCGGAGCCTCAAACTGCCCGGCAGGTGTACCTTGAAGTCTCAAGCCACACCAAGCATGAGTCTCAAAACCTACTCGTTATGAAGTACCTGGTTGTGCACAAAAAATGTGCAGAAGCGTAGCATGAGTACACCACGGTGGTACCTAGTAAGTATGAAGCCTAACTTCGGTAGAGTAGAGATGAGGCCATGTCAAGACACTCATTGAATAATTAAACTTGTGCATGCTATGACATAAAGCTAACAAGAAAAAAATATTTAAAGAAATATCAATAGAAACCCGTAAACAGATTACAAATAGTAAGAACGATAAGGGAATCACTGTTGGCAAAGAGAAATAACCAAGTAACTAGATATCAACATAGTTGGGATTCAGACAAGAGTAAATGTGCTGAAGTAGGGAAAACGATGTCAACTCAACCAATCAAATGGTTCCTAATACACGACACCAATAATCCCAATTCTAGTAATCACATACCATATATCACATCTTTCAAACCTTTACCACACACCGCACCTTGTTCCCACATCTTTCCATAGCACGGAAAAATCCACGTGCTACTTAGTACATAATATCCGTGACAAATGCTTAGTATGATGTTCAAGATACTTTATGTATATATGTCGAAAGTTAGAGTACAACTTCTGAACCAAGTAGGAAATCAATGAGAAAAATGTGTTTATTTTTTAAATCACTTGGGTAATAAAAAATAACCTTTTTCAAATAAATACAACACCGGATAACCTACTGAATATAATATAGGATTTGTTGAATTAAAATATAATAATGATTCCTTTTTAAGTAAAATAAAAACCTCATAAAGGCCAAGGAGATCAAGTTGAGAAATCAATTGAAGTAAAATATGGCAACTAGTAGAAAATGGTAAGTATCAAAATGAATGGAGGGTTTGATCTTATAAGTCACACAAGGAAGCATGATATTAATTATTTGATTTATCTAAAGTCACTATATTACTAAAAACTCAGCATGACAGGAGGCAATGACTCAACGTAGTAAATTCAACTAGAAAATCAATTTACCAGAATAATGGTTAGGAAAAAAGAACTCAGGAAATGACGGCAAGGCGCTAAGTTAACGACAATAACTCTTCCTCGAAAAACAGCAAAGAGCCGTAAATACAAATTCTCATTATCTCGTACGAAAGAACCGAAACAAATACAACAGGGAATACAAAGACAAAATCTGTTGCGGCGTGCAACCCAATCCCACCATATACTATCAATATCAAAATTCACTCTTATTCCACCATATCAATTAACCTTTATTTCACCTATTGCCGCATACAACCCGATCCCACCGTATGATATCAATATACACAAAATATGTTACGGCGCGCAACCTGATCCCACCATATGACATCAATATCATAATTCACCCCTATTCCACTATATCAATTCACCATTATTTTGCCTGGAGCGGCGTGCAACCCGATCCAACCATAAAATATCAATATCATGTCAATACAAAAAATATGTTACGGCGCGCAACCCTATCCCACCATATAATATCAATGTCATAAATTCACACGTATTCCACCACATCAATTCACCCGTATTTCACCTGTTGCGGCGTGCAACCCGATCCTCCTTACAACAATATATATCAATAATAACAATTCAGTAACTCCATTTAAAAGAATTTCTACAAAATCAAGGGTATCAGTGCACAAAAATGAAGGAACCACATAGAACTCGGAGGAACACAAAAAACTTTACAAAATCCCCAAACATGTAAGGTACGTGATAACTAAGCATGCAATCAGAACAATTAGGACAGTTAGAAGATAAGTACAAGATAAAGAAGAAACTGAATCCTATATGCAATCTAGAATTCTTTCTTTTGAGTTCAATTCTAGATTCGTATATAGTATTCAATTGGTGATCATGCAATCAAATAAACACGGGATTGAATAAATAAATCAATATGATAAACTAAGAAATCAATATCAATATTAGAATTACAATGGTCATGAAAGAACCACAACCCTAGAACGGGAAGGTTAGCTCAACATAGACATTGTTCAAAAATATCAAATCATACAAAGAAACATAAAAATTACCAAATTTGATGAAAAAAAGATGAAACTCGGCCTCCACAACAGCTATGTGCTCTCCCTTGGTCAAAAGATCCTCTCAAAAGCGCACCCCCCTACCAATCTTCTCCTTCAAAATGCTATTGTATTTTTATCATTAGTGTTCAATTGGGGCGAATTTGGCTTCTCCTAATTCGGATTGGAGAAGCTAAATTTTCTGCTTCAGTCCCAGTCTCACGAACCGAACGTCGCTTCGCTATCCTATATTTCTGCCTTCAACTTTTCTTTTGCCAAGCTTGCGACTATTTGATCCTTTTTAGCGGAAGTTCATTCCTACACATAAGAAACAAGTAATGAGCATATTTTTACATCAAAAAGTAATGTGAACTCCCGCAAATAGCACAAGAATTAATGAACAAACACACTCAAAACATGCACTTTTCACCCATCATCACCACCTCATACTTTAACCTTTGTTCTTCCTCGAACAAACCACAACTATAATGGACGAATAAATATTAAGCTCCTACTATTCAAAGCACAATGCCCTTATGACCATGATTGATTACAATAATTAAGCTACAACATATGCATTCAACACACACTTCCCATAAGTTCATGACATATATTAAGAATTTTCAAAACAAAGAAAACATGCCCATAACAATTCTAGCCTCAAAAACCGACTCAATGTCACAATGCACTTGTGGCTGGAACACTCAGCATCATAGAGAAGCCTAAAAATGTTACCTATCCCTCGTGAAACCATATACCCTCACAACAAAATCAAAGAGAGTAAAAAGAATATAGCATTTGAATCTCATGCTCAAATATATTTTAAGGACTCAAATATCAAAGAAATTCGCTCACTCTCACAATGAAGTCACATGCATGCAAAAGTTACCATACGCTTGTCCTTGATGTAAATCTCTTCTAATGTAGGATTGCTCGATTTAAAATCAATTAGGATTTTTCATGGTTGTAATTTTGGCTAAGAGACGAGTAGGATATATTTTAAGATAGTGGTTCGCCCTCCTAAGCAGTTTAACACATCACAAAATTACTTTAAGCACAAATTCATCAATCCCAACATCAATTTCACAAACAAAAATCTCCCAAAACGTTCTCTCTTTCATTAAGCACTACCTTAATTTATACCCACAAAGAAGAACAAGGCACAATCAATTTTATTATCTATATCTCTTTCTTATTTTTAATAACACTTTCCTCTTCTTCTACAAGTTTCACTAGTGGTGTATTCTTTGCAATACAAGTGCACGGTTCTTTATTTTGTTGTTTCCACTTGAAAGCCACCCTTTTTTCCCCCTTGCTTCATTCAGCGCTCATTTTATAGTTAAAGTTATTTAAGTGGTAAAAGGATCAAAATAATGTCAATTAAGAATAAAAGGGTATAGTCTTATAATGTGGGTATCAAATAAAAGTTCATAGGCTCAAAAGGGTTAACTAATGTTAATTTTTTTTTTGGATAAGCAATTAAGCTCAAACAGATCAACGAAAGCAAAATAATATTTCAAACAAGGCATTGCCTAAAATTTTGCTTCAACTCACATACTAGGAAAGTTAAAGATACGAGTACTATACATAGACTACTGTAATGACCCGACCGGTCATTTTGAGCATTTACACTTTACTCGGTAGTTTACGGGCATGAGTAGCTTTGTTTGATGTATTATAACTTAGTGAATCATCGATTTTGGTTTTAAGGTCGGACATAATCGAATTGGAAGAATGGATTTAATTGTTAAAGCTTTAAATTGGGTGAGTTGATGAAGTTTGGCTTTTTGTGCCCGGAACAGATTTTGTGATTGTTCCGGTAGGTCTATATAGTGGTTGTTTTCGCAAAAATTGCCGAAAATAGGAAATTAGAAGGTTTGAAAGTTCATAAGTTTTACTGCAAGTTGACCTTGAGGATATCATATTCAGATTGTGGGTTCGGGAATTGAAATAGCTCCGTCATGTCATTTGAGACTTGTGTGCAAAAGTTGGGTTCATTCGGGGTTGATTTGCTATGTTTCGGCACGAGTTATGGAATTGAAAGTTCAAAGTTCATTTAAGTATGATATGAGGTGCGATTCGTTGTTTTGATGTTGTTAGGTGTGTTTTTAGGCCTCGATTAAGTCCGTATTATGTTATGAGACTTGTTGGTATGTTTGGACGGGGTCACGAGGGGCCCTGGCGTGTTTCATATTGATTTCAGGCCATTTTCTTCATGTTTTTATTGTTGGTTGTTTCTTGTTCTGCTGTGACCTAACTTGCGGCTTGTTTGCGCAGGTGCGATGGTCGTAGAAGTGACAAAAGAAGTCGCAGTAGGAGCAATACTGCTGGGAGAAGGAGTCCGCAGAAGTGAAGATTGCCTCGCATGTGCGAAGGCGTAGATGAGGTTGGCAGGCCTACAGCGCTTCTCCGCGGAAGCGTGATTTATGTTGCAAAGGCAACGTTGGAGAAGCGGCTAATGTGTCGCAGATGCGAAAGTGCTGGGCAGAATGATAAATACAAGGCTTCGCGATTTTGGCTTCATTTTAAAATTTCCAAGCTCGGACTGGGGCAACTTTTGAATCAAATGTACCATACAAATCAGGGTAAGTTTTATCTAGTTGGTTTTGCTAATATCTCATGAATCTACCTTCATTTTTGGTAATTGGATTATGATTTTTAAGACAAAATTGGGGTTTTGGCCTAAAGTGTCATAATATGAATTTTTGAGTTTTGAACATCTAATTCGAGTTGGATTTGAGTGAAACTACTATGGATGGACTCGTAATTGAATGGGTTGTTGGATTTTTTGAGTTATTTTGCGTTCGAAGGCGCGGGCCCGGGTGTGGATTTTGGCTGGTTTTGGGTTTTGACTGAGGATTCAATCTTTCGCATTTTGAATTGTTTCCTTGGGCTTTATTTTATGTATTTGAGTTGCTTTTGGCTAGTTTTGAGTCGTTCAGAGGTCATTACACGCGTGATGAGATGTTTAGAGCATCACTTAGCTTGCTCGGCATTGATATTTACTTGTCTCTATTTCGCTTGATTCTCATACCAGTGGACTTCATGCTCTGTTTTTGGCTTTATTAGCTTGATTTCATAAGTGAGCATGAAGTTGGAATTGAATAGATATTGAGAAAAAGCGCCTTTCGCTTTTTTGATCCCTGAGTAGCATTTCCTTTCACTGAGGAATGGGCTGATGCTTTAACATAGGCGGATGTGGGACACAGCGAGGTGGGAAATGCCCCGCACGAACTATCTCATCAAGTTTTCTTTTTCCTATCACAGGCAGCTGGCAAAGCCGTGTTTGATTGTCGCGTACATGCTCCGTTACAGCTTCGTTCATGCGCCAATCAATTGACAGTGAAGCAGTCCTCCAATTTCTTCTCGAAAGCCTGTTTATAAGAAATAACTTATGCCACTCGTACTGCCCCGGATTGACAAAAGATGAAGTGAGAACACTGCTGCCCAACTTATAACCCGGTCACTCCCCGTCTTCATCCTATACGCCACGCGCACCCCTAAACTACAAGCTTTCTTTGAAGCCCCTACAACATGGGAATTCGAGTGGCTGAAGCTGAAGCAGCTACTTTCGAAGTAAAAGAAAGAAAGGAAACGACTGGAGTGCGACAGTCAGAGTCAAAAAGAGGATTCCTCACTTCTTTCTCTCGTTCAAAACCGTGCATGAGAAGATCATCCATTGTAGTTGAAGTAGTTTCAGGTGCCCGTCGCCGCCCGGCCCGCGTTAGAGGGGAAGATTAGCAAAGCGAGCTAAGTAACTCTTCTAAACATAGTATTGAGGAAATGTGACCCCGTAAAACGTGTTATGTGATTGGTATTGAGGTGACGCACATGCTAGATAACGGGCTTGTGGGCGTGAACCATTTGAATTGGGACTCTATTGCTTCCATGGCACTATATAGTGGTCCTACTTTGTAGATATACGTGCTTCTACCACGTGATAAAGTAGTTAAGTTTTCAATCATGCTAGATATCATGATTAGGAATTATGCCAATACAGTTTGGACCCATACTGGTCGTTTCTTACTGTCATCTCACTGATTTCAGTGATATTTCATATCCAATCATATCCATGCATTCATACTATATCTCAGTCTTGGTTATTATTTATTGATGCATCATATCATTGTTGTCGGGCTAGTTTCATGACATTGTGAGCCCATGAGTGAGACTGGAGAGATTGATTACTGAGTGAGCTCGAGGTCTTGAGTGAGACTGATATTTTGGGAATGGGCTGCACGCTGCAACATGTTATATTGATTACATTTTATGGGATCAGGTTGCATGCTGCATCAACATGGCGCCTGGGATGAAGGAGCACCTCCTTAAGTCTAAAAACCCCCATTTAGCGCAGTCAACAATATATATGTGGATCGGGTTGCACGCCACAATGGGCCTTATAGTCATATGTGGATCGAGTTGCACGCCAATACAGGTATTGTACAACGTTAAGTGATTGAGTGTGCTGGCCATTGAGCATAGTGAGTGAGGTTGAGTACTTCTAGAGTGTACGTACATGAGCTGATCATCGAGATGCATTGCACTTGACACGCGTACTCGAGATACATGCATAGAAATACATTTCCTTCTGCCACCCAGTTTTGGGGTCATTTATAATTTTACCTGTATCATTACATGTAGGCATGGAGACGTACTTTCCTCATGCTATATGAAATGGAACATCTTACTTAATGTTTAAAGGGTTTTTGGGAAAATCAGAGTTTTCAAACTTACTCGTATTTTTTAATTTTTGGTAAAATACTTGGGTTTTCACTGAGATACTTGAAAAACATGCCTATTTTTCGAGAACTGTGAATGAACTGAGCATTTTTCTTATGAAATACCACATTTGTTACTTGTACTATGTAGTTACAAACTGTTGTGGAATATTGGTGTTGGACCGACCTTCGTGTTAGCTCGTCATTACTTTCAACCTAAGGTTAGGTTTTTTACTTACTGAGTACATGGGGTCGGTTGTACTCATACTACACTTCTGCACCTTGAGTGCTGATGTTGGCTACTAATGTTGCTATGTTCGATGGGAGATGGATTGGAGAAGTACCTACGTCCCGTTTATAGCTGCCTCTTGTTCATGGTAGCCTTGTATCTCCTAAACTCAATTTATGTACTTTTCAAATGGACGATGTATTTATTTCATTTCAGCTTGTAAATTTATACTTAGTATATTATAATTTGTACTACCAGCCCTTGGTAGATGTATAAGATTAGGAAAATTACTTTCGTTTAATTATCTGTTAATATTATTGGAATTGGATAGTTATTACTTGTCTTACCTAGCGGGAAGGGGTGGATTAGGTTCCATCACGACTAGTAGATTTGGGTCTGTGACTAGTTGGTATCAAAAATCTAAGCTCATATGTTCTACAAGTCATGAGCAAGTGTCTAGTAGAGTCTTGTGTATCGGTACGATGACGTCCATACCTATCTTCGAGAGGCTATAGTACATTTAGGTTATACTTCCCATCTTTCTTTCCTTATCGTGCGGCATTGATTCCGCTTGAAGCTTAACACATTGAATTCCTTCCACGCATTTGTATGCGCACATGAGTGCTTCCTATCAACTGTGCAATGATGACTTGTGATTCAATTGTTGAGGTGTGAGATGTGAGTTTGGCATGCTCGTGATGGGCCATTTTGGAGGACTTGAGGTTGTGTTTTAACGGTAGCCTGAGCACAGAGATTTTGATTGTTTGAGCACGTGCTTTTGGGACTTATATGTTCGTTGATATCCCTATTAGTGAAATTTGTGACTGGGTGACTATGTGGTGAGTATGATGTGAATGTGAGAAGTATTCAAATTGTTCGAATGGGACGAGAAGAGCTTACTTAAGATGTAGCAAGGACTATTTGGTGTTTGATTTGTTTCTTGATTTGGCGTAGGGCCTCGAGTTATGGGTGTGTTGAGGGCTCTCTCTTGTTGTTTAGTTCTGGAGTGTAGTAGATTCTCATGACATGTTGAAGAGCTCAGAATGAAGAAGATTAAATGATTGCGTAGTAGTCGTGACTGTGGAAGGGTATAGAGAGATGTCAGTTTGAGGCAGAGCAGGTGGGTTATATCCTGTGAGGTGTCCTGAGGTTGTGTGATCCCTGTTATGTTTTGTAGGGAGTTATCTTTTACAAGAGATTGATATATGTTTCAATTTGAGTTTGAATCACTTGTGGAAGTTTGCTTGACTATTACAAGGGTGAATGTGGGATTTGTCGATAATTTGAAGTATTAGATGGTTTCTGTACCGGAGATCATGAAGGACTTAGTTGAACCTCACTACGGTATTATGGAAGTAATAGAGTATGTGCATTGTGAGTTATTGTGTGTTTTGATCTATGGCTTTGAGCCAAGTGGG
>ML341412.1:0-14242 GCA_005239505.1 Nicotiana paniculata | reverse complement strand
GGGGGGGGGGGGGGGGGGGTTTCTATCAACGAGTTGATTCGACAGTTATGCGTTGTATTGGTTTCGGTTTGAGATGACTCTCGAGAATGGTTCTAATGGATTGAAGATTTATATGTAGCAATTCAGAATTTCGCAGATTTGTATATGGCTAAAATTTAAGATTTTCCTTGGATGGTGTCGAGACTTGTGGGATTTCTATATCATTATGGATTCCACATTTTAGCATACAGAAAGGTGAAAAAATTGTTCTGGATTCACAAAAGGTCACTTAGAGTGGTATCTCAGTTGTGGTACTTTTGGGTACTCAAGAGGGAATTCAGCGACTTATATGCCTTACGCCAGTGTGGTTATATGCTAGAGTTCGTGGGGTGAGTTTTGGTTAAGGATCGTGGTATTCTGACAAGGAGAAGTGTCAAATTGAGGGTAATTCGGGAGGAGCTCGAAGAAATAGGTCAACTTGATAATAGGTTGGATCAGCATGGTAATGGGTATGATAGGTTCTTTGGGTACTTATGAAGTGGCGAGTCTCTACAGGTGTTTCGTGGTAATTCTCTTGGCTTTTGGTGACCTGCGTAGCTTGGTTGAGTTAGAGGGATTCATTTTGATAGTTTGGTTATGTAAAAGTGGATTCCAAAGAGTTCTCGATGTTTTCTACCACGGTTTGAGGAGTATATTTACTACCGGTATGAGGAATATGTTGCGTATTGGGATTTTCTCCAGGATGAGATCAAATTGAAGGTTTCTGACTGATCGGGTATGTATTCTGCTTGTGTGGGATTCGGATTTTCTTGTGCAAGGTCACAATTCAGTTTGGAAGGGGAGGGCATAAATTCTTAGGCAGCATGGACAATATACGATGTTTAGATTAATGCTATTACTACTTGATATTGCTTGAGAAGGGGCACATTTTAGAAGGTGCACTATGTTTTGACTTGCGGATGCTTCAATGGTATTTCTGTACTCAGCTGGTTGATCGACTATTGATATTCAAATTTTTCTATGAGGCAAGGAAGAATTGTTGAAGCATTCCTCATGGGATGATCGTGTATGAGAAATGTGTTAGAAATTCGGGCAGTGGAGTTGGGACCAGATATGGTGATTTGTGTGTTTTATGGATTTGGAGACTGGATGTTATACTGAGTAGATTGTTCATGGTTGTGAACTGTGAAGTTGTGCCCGAAGCTAGCCAGATCATAGTATGTGTTATGATTCAGTCATTGTGGACCTTCGGAGGGTTATTTATCTATTTGTGGGTGATCCCGAGTAGATTTGGGGGTCCATTGGTAGGCCCAATTATTATGTGTATTCTACAGTAAGATGGATTGGTTGGCTCCATAATGCTATTGTTGAGGGATGTACCATTCAATTGTTGTTGAGCTTATTCATGTTCTTAAATGGTCTGTTACTCTTCTATGCTACGAGGAGTTGTGATTCATTGGTTATAAGCACACCTGGTGTAGTCTATTTGGACTCTATAGCGGAATTTGAGTGACAGGAGTAATTGGGTATTGCATGGTTGATAGCATATGAGTTATGTTCTTTCAGGTTTTATGTGGCGTTGGGTCATCTTCTTCTCCGTGGTTATAGTAGTGAACTTTGAGAACCTGGTGTCAGATTGCACGTGGCTATTCATTTTGAGCATATGTGGTATAGGTATTTCATATCGATAGTGTTTAGATAGGGTCACGCATTGCAACAGAGTTATGTTGAGTTATGATCCCTTGTGTTAAATTCGTGTGTTTTGGTTCTACGACGTGTGATAAGTTCTTAGCATTGCATTGTGGTGTTTCCCCGTTGAGTTTGCATGATTCTCTGGATTGGGTAATTTTCGTGATTGAGTACATTGGAGTGTTTCTTATGGGTGCATGTATTGCATGGTTAGTGGCTTTGGGTATTATTGGTGTTGTGTGTCACTAGAGTAATTGGTATTCGATAAGATGAAGTCGTTAGATGTATGATGTGTGCTATCGTATTTGATTGCAACATATTTGGAAGGATAATATCGCAAGTCAGCTTAGGAATTGGCTATGTTCTTGTTGAAGGAGAGGGAGCTCCATGACTTGTTGATTTGATGAGTGGTTATGAGTTTCTGCGTGGTGTTCCAATACTGACAGTACGAAGGTTTTAGAGTGAGGATTGGTTATATATGAGGTTTATTACCGGAATTGGGTTGTTTTGAGCAGCTACTATGATCAGAAATTTTGCTATGGGTAATTGAGTTATGTGGTATATCCTATGATTGTAACTTGGGTTATGGTTGTGCTTTTTTACATCTTGTTCAGACTTATAAAGTCTGTAGTTTACTAGTTTCAGATCGTATAAGAAATTCCAGATGTTGGAAATTTGATTCTAAGGCTTGTGGGCTAGGTTGAATTGAGAAATTTAAGTTATGTCGTATTATCGGAGCTATATGGGATAGGGTGACGTGGGATCACCCCCAAATATATTCATAGTAAGGTTAAACGGCGATTATGGTTTTGAGAACAACTCTTGGCACGTTAGAGGACAAATGTATGTTTAAGTGTGGGAGAATATAATGACCTGATAGGTCGTTTTGAACATTTGCACTTCGCTCGGTAGTTTATGGGCATGAGTAGCTTCGTCTGATGTATTATGACTTATGTGAATCGTTGGTTTTGGTTTTCAGGTTGTTCATAATCGAATTGGAAGAATGGATTTTATTGTTAAAGCTTTATACTATGAGAGTTGACCAAGTTTGGATTTTTGTGGATTTGAATGCGGAACGGAGTTTTGATGGTTCCGGTAGGTCCGTATAGTGATTTTAAACTCGGGAGTATGCCCAAATTTGCACTTGGATGTTTCTAGAAGTTTTCGGCCGAAATTTGCAAATATTAGAAATGTGAAGGATTGGAAAGTTCATAAGTTTGACGTTGACTTTGAGGATATCGGATTCGGATTGTGGTTACTAGAACTGGAATAGCTTCGTTATGTCATTTGAGACGTGTGAAAATTTTTTGTTCATTCTAGGTTGATTTGGTATGTTTTGGCACGAGTTATAGAATTGAAAGTTCAATGTCCATTTGCTGTGGTTTGAGGTGTGATTCGTCGTTTCGATGTTGTTATGTATGTTTTGAGGCTTGTATTAAGTATGTTCTATGTTATGGGACTTGTTGTTATGTTTGGACGGGGTCCCAAGGGGCTCGGGAGTGTTTCAGATTGATTTCAGATCATTTTATTCATGTTGCTATTGCTGGTTTTGGTGTCACCGCACTTGCGGCTGATTTGCGCAGGTGCGATTGTAGCAGAAGCGACAAAGGAGTCGCAGGAGCAGACATACTACTGGGAGTAGGCGAAGGCACATATGCGGTGTGTTGAGCGCAGAAGTGGTTGGAAACGCAAAAGCAATGATTGGGCGTGCACCCGCGAGTGTGCAGATGCGGGTATTTTACCGCATGTGCAAAGGCAGGCCTCCAGTGCTTCTCCACCTAAAAGTTATTTTGGTCGAAAAAGCGACGCCGTAGAAGCGGCTAATGTGTCGCAGATGTGAAAGTGCTGGACAGAATGATAAATAAAAAGGTTTGCAATTTTGGTTTCATTCTAAGTTTTCCAAGCTCGAATTGAGGCAATTTTTATAAAATGTCACCATATTAATTGGGATAAGTATTCTTTACTCTGTTTTTGTTTTATTTCACGAATCTACCTTCGTTTTTGGTAATTGGATTGTGAATTTTAAAGAGGAAATTGGGGGTTTTGGCCTAAACTGTCAAAATATGAATGTTTGAGTTTTGAACATCGGATTGGAGTCGGATTTGAGTGTAACTGGTATTGTTGGACTCGTTATTGAATATGTTGTCGGATTTTGTGAGTTTTGTTGGGTTACGAGGAGAAGGTCCGAGTGTGATTTTTTGTTGGTTTTGGAGTTTTGATTTAGGATTCGATCTTTATCATTTGGAATTGTTTCCTTGGGCTTTATTTGATATATTTGAGTTGCTTTTGACTAGTTTTGAGTCGTTAGGAGGTCACTACGCACATGATGGCATCTTTTGAGCATCAATTGGCTTGCTCGGCATTGGTATTGGATTCTTTGAGGTAAGTAACTTTTCTAAACTTAGTGTTGAAGGTATGAAATCCTGTACTACGTGTTATGTGATTAGTATTGAGGTGACTCACATGCTATGTCACAGGCGTGTGGGGGTGCACCACGTGAATGGGGACTCTATTGCTTCCATGACACTGTATAGTGGTCCTACTTTGTAGATATACATGTTTCCACCATGTGATAAAGTAGTTCAGCTGTTAGTTATGCTAGATATCATGTTTATGCATTATGGCGATACTGCTTGGACCCATAGTGGTCGTTTCCTACTGTCATCTCACTGATTTCATTGATATTTTGTACTCAATCATATTCATGCATTCATACCATATCTCAGTCTCAGTTATTATTTATTGATACATCATATCATTGTTTTCGGGCTAGTTTCATGACATTGTGAGCCCGTGAGTGAGACTAGAGAGATTGATGACTGAGTGAGACCGAGGTCTTGAGTGAGACTGATATTTTGGGATCGGGCTGCACGCCGCGACATGTTATATAGATTATATTTTATGGGATCAGGCTGCATGCTACATCAATATGGCGCTTGGGCTGAAGGAGCACCTCCGAAGTCTAAAAACCCCCAGTTAGTGCAGTGAACGATATATATCTGGATCGGGTTGCAAGCCACAATGGGCCTTGTGGTCATATGTGGATTGAGATGCACGCTGATACAGGCATGGTACAACGTTGAGTGATTGAGTGTGCTGACCATTGAGCATAGTGAGAGAGAATGTCAGTGAGATTGAGTACTCTGAGAGTGTAGATACATGAGCTCATCATAGAGATGCATTGCATTTGACATGCGTACTTGAGATACATGCATAGAAATACATTTCCTTCTGCTACCCAGTTTTGGGGTCATTTATAATACTACATGTATCATGACATTAGGCATAGAGATGTACTTTCCTCGTGGTATCTGAAAATGGAGCATCTTACTTAATGTTTAAAGGGTTTTTGGGAAAATAAGAGTTTTCAAACTTACTCGTTTTGGAATTTTCGATAAAAGATTTGGGGTTTCACTGAGATACTTGAAAAGCATGCCTATTTTTCGAGAACTGTCAATGAATTGAGCATTTTTATTTATGATATACCACGTTTGTTACTTGTACTATGTTGTTACAAACTATTGTGGAATATTGGTGCTGGACCGACTTTGTGTTAGCTCGTCATTACTTTCAACCTAAGGTTAAGTTTGTTACTTACTGATTACATGGGGTCGGTTGTACTCATACTACACTTCTGCACCTTGTGTGCTGATGTTGGCTGCTAATGTTTCTATGTTCGATGGGAGGTGGATTAGAGATGTACCTGCGTCCCGTTTGTAGCTGCCTTTTGTTTGTGGTAGCCTTAGATCTCTAAAACTCTATTTATGTACTTTTCAAATGGACGATGTATTTATTTCATTTCAACCTTTAAATTCTATTCTTAGAATCTTATAATTTGTACTACTAGTCGTTGGTAGATGTATAAGAGTTAGCAAAATTACTTTCGTTTAGTTATATGTTAATATTATGGGAATTGGATAGTTATTAGTTGTCTTACCTAGCGGGGATGTGGGGGGGGGTTAGGTTCCATCACGACTAGTAGATTTGGGTACGTGACAAGTTGGTATCAAAGCTCTAAGTTCATATGTTCTAGAAGTCATGAGAAAGTGTCTAGTAGAGTCTTGTGTATCTGTATGATGATGTCCATAGCTATCTTCGATAGGCTACAGGACATTTAGGATATATTTCCCATCTTTCTTTCCTTATCGTGCGGCATTGATTCAGCTTGAAGCTTAACCCTTTGAATTCCTTCCACACATTCGTATGCGCACATGAGTGCTTCGTATCAGCTGTGAAACGATGACTTGTGATTCAATTGTTGAGGTGCGAGATGTGATTTTGGCATGCTCATGATAGGCCATTTTGGAGGACTTGAGGCCGTGTTTTAACGGTAGCCTGAGCACAGGGATTTTGATTGTGTGAGCACGTGCTTTTGGGACATATATGTCCGTTGATGTCCCTATTAGTGAAATTTATGACTGGGTGACTATGTGGTGAGTATGATGTGACTGTGAGATGTATTCAAATTGTTCGAATGGGACAAGAAGAGCTGACTTGAGATGTAGCAAGGACTATTGGGTGTTTTTGATTTGTATCTTTATTTGGCGTATGGCCTCGAGTTATTGGTGTGTTGAGGGCTCTCTCATGTTGTTTAGTTCTGGAGTGTGGTAGATTCTCATGACATGTTGATGAGCTCAAAATCAAGAAGATTAAATGATTGTTAAGTAGTCGTGACTGTGGAAGGGTATAAAGAGATGTCAGTTTGAGGCAGAGCAGGTGGGTTATCTCTTGTGAGGTGTCCTGAGGTTGTGTGATTTCTGTGATGTTTTGTAGAGAGTTGTCTTTTACAAGATAATGATATATGTTTCAATTTGAGTTTGGATCACTTGTGGAAGTTAACTTGACTATAACAAGGGTGAATGCGAGATTTGCCGATAATGTGAAGTATTAGATGGTTTGTGTGCAGGAGATCATGAAGGACTTTGTTGAACCTCACTACGGTATTATAGAAGTAATAGAGTATAGGAATTATGAGTTATTGCGTGTTTTGATCTATGGCTTTGAGCCAAGTGGGGGAGCTTGCTATCAACGAGTTGATTGTACGATTATGCGTTGTATTTGGTTTCGGTTTGAGATGACTCTCGAGGATGGTTCTAATGGATTTAAGATTTATGTGTAGCAATTCAGAATTTCGCAGATTTGTATATGGCTAAAATTTAAGATTTTCCTTGGATGTTGTCGAGACTTGTGGGATTTCTATATCATTATGGGTTCTACATTTCAGCATTCAGAAAGGTGAAAAAAATGGTTTTGGATTCACAAAAGGTCTCTTAAAGTGGTATTTCGAATGTGGTACTTTTGGGTACTCAAGAGGGAATTCAGCGACTTATGTTCCTTAGGTCGGTGTGGTTATATGCTAGAGTTCGTGGGGTGAGTTTTGGTTAAGGATTGTGGTATTCTGACAAGGAGAAGTGTCAAATTGAGGGTATTCGGGAGGAGCTCGAAGAAATGGGAAAACTTGATAATAGGTTGGATCAACATGGTAATGAGTATGATCGGTTCTTTGGGTACTTATGGAGTGACGAGTCTCTACAGGTGTTTCGTGGTAATTCTCTTGGCTTTTGGTGACCTGCGTGGCTTGGTTGAGTTAGAGGGATTCATTTTCAATAGTTTGGTTATGCGAAAGTTGATTCCAAAGAGTTCTCGATGATTTCTACCACGGTTCGAAGAGTATATTTCCTACAGGTATGAGGAATATGTTGTGTATTGGGATTTTCTCTAAGATGAGATCGAATTGAAGGTTTCTGACTGATCGGGTATGTATGCTGCTTGTGTGGGATTGAGATTTGCTTCTGCAAAGTCACATGTCAGTTTGGAAGGGGAAGGCATGAATTCTTAGGCAGCATGGACAATATACAATGTTTAGATGAATGCTATTACTACTTGGTATTTCTTGAGAAGGTGCACTGTGTTTTGACTTGTGGATGCGTCAACTGTATTTCTGTATTCGGCTGGTTGATCGACTATTGATATTCAAATTTTTCTATGAGGCAAGGAAAAATTTTTGAAGCATTCCTCATGGGACGATCTTGTATGAGAAATGTGTTAGACATTCGGGCAGTGGATTTAGGATCAAATAAGGTGATTTGTGTGTTTTATGAATTTGGAGAGTGGAAGTTATCCTGAGTAAATTGTGCATGGTTGTGAATTGTGAAGTCGTGACGGACGCTAGCCAGTTCATAGTATGTGTTATGATTCAGTCATTGTGGACCTTCAGAGGGTTATTTATCTATTTGTGGGTGACCCGAGTCGATTTGGGGGTCCATTGGTAAGCCCAATTATGATGTGTATTTTACACTAAGCTGGATTGGTTGGCACCATAATGCTATTGTTGAGGGATGTAGCATTCAATTGTTGTTAAGCTTATTCATTTTCTGAAATGGTCTGTGCGTTACCCTTCTATGCTACGAGGAGTTGTGATTCGTTGGTTATAAGCACACCTGGTGCGGTTATATTTGGACTTCATAGCGAGATTTGAGCGAGATGAGTAATTAGGTATTGCATGGTTGATTGTGTATGGGTTATGTTCTTTCGGTTTTTGTGTGGCGTTGTGTCATCTACTTCTACGTGGTTATGGTAGTGCACTTTGAGAACTTGGTGTCAGATTGCACGTGGTTATTCATTTTAAGCATATGTGGTTGAGGTATTTCGTATGGATCTGTGTTTGGATAGGGTCACGCATTGCAGCAGAGTTATGTTGAGATATGATCCCTTGTGTTAAATTCGTGTGTTTTGGTTCTACGATGTGTGATAAGTTCTTAGGATTGCATTGTGGTGGTACCCGTTGATCTTGCATGATTCTCTTGATTGAGTCATTTTCGTGATTGAGTACGTTGGATTGTTGCTTATGGGTGCATGTATTGCATGGTTTGTGGCTCTGGGTAGTATTGGTGTTATGTGTCACTAGAGTAATTGGTATTCGATAAGATGAAGTCGTTAGATGTATAATGGGTGCGATCGTACTTGATTGCGGTATATTTTGAAGGATAATATCGGAAGTCAGCTTAGGAATTGGCTATGTTCTTGTTGAAGGAGATGGAGCTCCAAGACTTCTTGATTTGATGAATGGTTATGAGTTTCTGCGTGTTCTTTAAATACTGAAAGTACGAATGTTTTCGAGTGAGGTTTTGTTAGATATGAGGTTTATTATCGGAATTGGGTTGTCTTGAGCAGCTACTATGATCGGAAATTTTGCTATGGGTATTTCAATTATGTGGTATATCATATTATTGTAACTTGGGTTATGGTTGTGATTTCTTACATCTTGTTCAGACTTATACGGTGTGTAGTTTACTAGATTCAAATCTTATAAGAAATTCCAGATGTTGGAAATTGGATTCTAAGGCTTGTGGGCTAGGTTGAATTGAGAAATTACAGTTATGTCGTATTATCGGACATATATAGGATAGGGTGATGTGGGATCATCCCCAAATATATGCATGGTAAGGTTACACGACGGTTTTTATTGTTTTGGGAACAACTCTTGGCACGTTAGAGGACAAATGTATGTTTAAGTGGGGGAGAATATAATGACCTGACAGGTCGTTTTCAACATTTGCACTTCGCTCGATAGTTCATGGGCATGAGTGGCTTCTTCTGATGTATTGTGACGTATGTGAATCGTCGGTTTTCGTTTTCAGGTTGTTCATAATCAAATTGGAAGAATGGATTTCATTGTTAAAGCTTTAAACTAGGAGAGTTGACAAGTTTGGCTTTTTGTGAATTTGAACGCGGAACGGAGTTTTGATGGTTCCGGTAGGTCTGTATGGTGATCTCGAACTCGGGAGTATGCCCAAATTTGCGCTTGGATGTTTCTAGAAGTTTTCGGCAGAAATTGGCAAATATTAGAAATTTGAAGGATTGGAAAGTTCATAAGTTTGTCATTGACTTTGAGGATATCGGATTCGGATTGTGGTTACTAGAATTGGAATAGCTTCGTTATGTCATTTGAGACTTGTGTGCAAATTTTTTTTTTCATTCTAGGTTGATTTGGTATGTTTTTGCACGGGTTATAGAATTGAATGTTCAATGTTCATTTGAGTATGATTTGAGGTGTAATTCTTCGTTTCGATATTGTTATGTGTGTTTTGAGGCTTGGATTAAGTGTGTTTTATGTTATGGGACCTTGTTGTTATATTAGGACAAGGTCCCAAGGGGCTCGAGCGTGTTTCAGATTGATTTCGGATCATTTTCTTCATGTTGCTATTGCTGGTTATTACTGGTTGTGGTGTGACCGCACTTGCGGCTGATTTACGCAGGTGCGATCGTCCCAACAGCAACAAAGGAGTCACACGAGCGGAAATACTGCTGGGAGTAGGCGAAGGCACAAGTGCGGTGTTTTGAGCACAGAAGCGGTTGGCATCACAGAAGCAATGTTTGGGCGCGCAGCCGCGTGTTTGTAGATGCGGGTATTTTACCGCATGTGCGAAGGCAGGCCTCCAGTGCTTATCCGCCTCTAAGTGATTTTGGTCGAAAAAGCGACGCTGTAGAAGCGGCTAATGTGTCGCAGATGCGAAAGTGCTGGGATGAATGATAAATAAAAAGGTTTGCAATTTTGGCTTCATTGTAACATTTCCAAGCTCGTATTGAGGCGATTTTTATGCAAATGTCACCATATTAATTGGGATAGGTATTCTTTACTCGATTTTGGTTATATTTCATGAATCTACCTTCGTTTTTGGTAATTGGATTGTGAATTTTAAAGAGGAAATTGGGGGTTTTGGCCTAAACTGTCAAAATATGAATGTTTGAGTTTTGAACATCGGATTGGAGTCGGATTTGAGTGTAACTGGTATTGTTGGACTCGTTATTGAATATGTTGTCGGATTTTGTGAGTTTTGTTGGGTTCCGAGGTGAAGGCCCAAGTGTGATTTTTTATTGGTTTTGGGTTTTTATTAAGGATTCGATCTTTATCATTTAAAATTATTTCCTTGGGCTTTATTTGATATATTTGAGTTGCTTTTGACTAGTTTTGAGTCATTAGGAGGTCGCTACGCATATGATGGCATCTTTTGAGCATCAATTGGCTTGCTTGGCATTGGTATTGGATTGTTTGAGGTATGTAACCTTTCTAAACTCAGTGTTGAGGGTATGAAATCCCGTAATACGTGTTATGTGATTAGTATTGAGGTGACGCACAAGCTAGGTGACAGGCATGTGGGGGTGGACCACATGAATTGGGACTCTATTGCTTCCATGTCACTGTATAGTGGTCCTACTTTGTAGATATACATGTTTCCACCATGTGCTAAAGTAGTTCAGTTATCAATCATGCTAGATATCATGTTTAGGCAGTATGGCGATTCTGTTTGGACCCATAGTGGTCCTTTCTTACTATCATCTCACCGGTTTCATTGATATTTCGTACTCAGTCATATCCATGCATTCATACCATATCTCAGTCTCAGTTATTGTTTATTGATACATCATATCATTGTTGTCGGGCTAGTTTCATGATATTGTGAGCCCTTGAGTGAGACTAGAGAGATTTAGGACTTAGTGAGGCCGAGGGCATAAGTGAAAGTGATATCTTGGGATCGGGCTGCACACCGCAACATGTTATATTGATTCCATTTTATGGGATGGGACTGCATGCCGCAATGATATAGCTCTTGGGCTGAAGGAGCCCATCCAGAGTCAGCACATCCCTACTGAGGGCAGTCGACTATGTATAAGTGGAAGGTGCCAGCCTTATGGTCATATGTGGATCAGGATCCACAGTGCAACATGTACTGTACATTGATGATTGATTGAGTGTGCTGAGCATTGAGCATAGTGGGAGAGCATATGAGACAGTGAGATTGAGTACTCTGAGAGTGTGAGTACATGGGATCATCATCGAGATGCATTGCATTTGACATGCGTACTTAAGATAAATGCATAGAGATGCGTGTCCTTCTGCTACCCAGTTTTGGGGACATTTATGATTTTACCTATATCTTGACATGTAGGCATAGAGACGTACTTTCCTCGTGCTATCTCATAATGGAACATCTTACTTATTGTTGAATGGATTTTTGGGAAAAATCCGATTTTTCAAACTTACTCGTATTTTTGCATTTTCTGTAAAAGATTTGGGTTTTCAATGAGATACATGAAAAGCATGCCTATTTTTCGGGAACTATGAATGTACTGAGAATCTTATCTCTGAGATACCTTGATTGCTACTTGTACTATGCTGTTATGAACTGTTATGGAATATTGGTGTTGGACCCGACCTTTGTGTTAGCTCGTCACTACTTTCAATGAAAGGTTAGCTTAGTTACTTACTGAGCACATGGGGTCGATTGAACTCATACTACACTTCTGCACCTTGCGCGCAGATGTTGGTTGCTGATGCTGCTGTGTTGGATAGGAGTTGGATTGAAGATGTACATGTGTCTCGATTGTAGCTCCATCTTATTCGTGGTAGCCTTAGATCTATAAAACTTTGTTTATCTACTTTTCAAACGGATGATGTATTCATTTCATTTTAGCTTGTAAATTCTATTCTTAAAAGCGCATGATTTGCAGTACCAGTCTTTGGGAGATGTATAAGATTGAGTAAAACTTCCATTTATTTGTCTTGTTAATATTATTGGAATTGGATAGTTATTAGTTGGCTTACCTAGCGGGTTATGTTAGGTGCCATCACGACTAGTGAATTTTGGGGTCGTCACAACTACACATAATCCTCACCACACATGGCACATAACTCACTAAGGACGGTCTCATTCTGACTCTCAACTAATGCATATATTCACGGAACCACAAGATATTAAGCATTAAGCACAAAGTGAACATAAGTCAAGAAAATGAGACATAGCTGTCAATAACATGTTATCTAACTAAACAATGCATCATAAATTTTTAACACAGAAAAGATTCTACATATGCCAAAGCTTAAATATGTTATTGTCAAATAAGTTAAACGCGCCTAAGAATATCATATTTCTTGCTCCATTTATTCCCTAAATCCTAATCTACTCTAAACATAAATAAATAAATTACTACTATCAGGTTCAAACTACTTCCCATGGAAAAGAACCAAGGCACAAAGAAAAATCATTGGGGATTATTACTACCTAATGAAACTAAAAGACATGTTTTTGTGTTTTTAATTTTTTTTTAAATATTTTTCAATTTTTTGTGTGTTTTTTGTAAGACTTTTATCACTAAAGAAAACTCTCTAGGAGATCCATCGTAAGGAAAAGTCTAAATATTTCTATCTTTTTTCGATTTTTCTATTTTCCACATTTCAAATAAATTTAAGCCAATGAAATATTACAGAACTACGAAAATAAAAAAAAAGTTAAAATCAAAATAAGAAATTAATATTTTTACTAACATACTACTACTAATTATCAAGAGGAATTCACCCTCCCCATACTTGAAAGAGTCTAGTATCCCTGGTGCACAAATAAAATAAAAAAAGGGTGGATAATGAACTCCGTGAAAAGCCAAAGGGCGAAGCATTAGCAGCTCAAGGGCTACTCAGACTTCAGTAAAGGATGATAATTTTTGCGGGTACCTCACTAGTTCCAACCATCTTGCTTGCTTTTGCACACTTCTAGTGGCTTTTCCTAAGCTCATAATCCTAATAAGCAAAAATAAATACTACAAAAATAATATAATAAAAATAAAATAAACCAAAATTAAACAAAAATAAAAGAAAGCAGTAAAGTTGGGTTGCCTCCCAACAAGCCCCTAATTTAACATCATGGCAGAACATTAACCAATTTTTCCTCCACCTTAAACATATATTTTGTAACCCTAACATAGCATCCAGTCTGTGGCTATGCTCTATATAATTCCCTGAGCATGGCGGCAAGACCGCCACAAGGTGCCTAACCTGTCCTTGCGTACTAACTTGCGATTAATGAACTCTGAACATATAATGTCATACTTTGGCCATGGGCCACATTGCAAGACAATTTGCAAATGATGACAAAACATCAATATAAACATGGGCCGACAAGGCCGTCATAACTACTACAGCTAGCAAACCAACAAAATATACAGACAAAGCTTACAAGCCTAACATACTGCACTAAATAACATGATTTGTCTACAAGCCTCTACTTATTGATGTAATGTGATCGGAGCAGGGCCCCAACCTACCAATAACATACATATACATATATACACAAGATGTACATAAAACTCTAGACCCGGCAACTCCGAAGGACGCGGAGCTTACTGATCAAGATGAACTCGGACAACACCTACGGAGGAGGTCTACACGTCTGTATGTCTAAACATGCACGCATGAAATATAGCGTCCCCGACAAAAGGGATGTCAGTACAAAATAATTTACCGAGTGTGGAAGGAAACATGATAATTGAAAGCTGGAACTGAACTGATAATATAATAATTCCAAGTAATTGTGAGTCAAAATAATCTGAAGGTATGCTTACCTACTGATACCTCAATATAATTAGTAAAATAGATGTCCAACCTTATAGGGCTCAGTATAAATAATTTTTATACCGTATTAGGCTCGCTCATAGGCGCTTCTCCATACTAGGTGTTGTTGATTTCCCATTGCACACGCAAGTGTACGTGGTCGACAAGTAATATAGGAATTGAAGTCCA
>MDKI01017309.1:0-86583 GCA_005239505.1 Nicotiana paniculata | reverse complement strand
TATATATATATATATATATATATATATATATATATATATATATATATATATATATACATACGCGTATATAGTGTCGTTTGAATATACATACATATATACGTGTATATAACGCCGTTTGAATCATTTTTCAGCCACTGTGGGCAACATCATCATCATATACTAGCTGATCAGGTGGTGGTGCGTATATAACGCCGTAACCTTTTCCCATATCCCATATACATATATTTACATATATACGCGTATATAACGCCATCTGGTCATGGGTCAATGCACATGTATGAAATGCATGAAAAGTACGTAATAATCTCAATATCCGTTCCGGATAAACTTTTCCAACTGCGTATTATTCTGAGATCCATGAATAGAATATAATAATAAATCTCATGGGGAATCAAGAATATAGACACCCCTACTATTTCTATGGATAGTGTAATTTATAGAAATTGTGTATTTGCTCGTTTCTTTAGTATAATTTGGACCATGCCAAAAGAAAGAAGGGATAACCTTAACATACCCGGAGTAGAAAAAATCTGTATGATATTCTTGGAAAAGGCTGAACCGTACCCCTTTAGAACCACAAAATTTGTACTCTGATAAACTTCCAATAATTGTCGTTGGATTTTTCTTTGGGTTGGAAACGTTTTGCTGAAGCACTCTCGCGTTCTGGATTTTAATGTTATGGTTAAAAGGAACTTTTCTTGTGGCTATTAACACAATAAAGACTACTAGGATTTGCTTTGATCCCTTTGTTTCAAGATTCAGAGCTTGCAGAATTACTAGGTGATAATAAAGGTAAGGACCAAAATGAGTTATTGAGGTAGTAAATGATTATCATTCTCAATTTTTTGGTCTTTACAGAATATGGAAAATAATGGACATTTTGCCACCTAACAAAGAAATGACTTAGTCATTTCCTTACAAGTCATTAGTCATTTACTTTGTAGGACCCTTTTCAGGTGATTTCGATAATATGATATGGCCCTTCCCAGTTCGCCCCCAACTTCCCTTTGTTCAGGTTTTGGGTTTTCAGCATGACCTTCCTTAATACTAAGTCCCCGACATTGAAGTATAGAAGGTTGGCCCTTCATTTGTAATATCTCTCGATCTGTTGCTTTTGAACAGCCAACCGAACGAGGGCGGATTTACGCCTTTTATGTAATAGCTCCAGGATCGTACTCATGGCCTTGTCATTCGATTCTTTTGTTGCATATCATAATCTGATACTTGGTTCTCTGAATTTTATCGGTATTAGAGCTTCGACGCCATAAACCAATGAGATGGGGTGGCCCTGGTACTGGGCGTCGAGGTCGTATGGTATGCCCATAGGACTTTGGGTAGGATTCCCTTCCATTTTCCTTTGTCGTTGGTTAACCTCTTTTTAAGGTTTTGGAGTATGGTTTTGTTGGTCGATTCTTCTTGTCCATTCCCACTAGGGTGATAGGGTGTTGATAGGATCCTTTTGATCTTGTGGTCTTCAAGAAATTTGGTTACTTTGCTACCGATGAATTATTTTCCATTATCGTATACGATCTCGGTCGGCATTTTGAACCGGCATATGATGTGGTCCCTAATGAAATCGATGACTTCCTTCTCCCTGACCTTCTCGTATGCATGGGCTTCCACTTATTTAGGAAAATAGTCATCCATAAATAATAAAAATTGAGCCTTACCGGGTTCCCATTGAAGGGGGCCGACAATGTCCATTCCCCACTTCACGAATGACCATGGTGGCAAAACTAAATACCGTAGCTCCCCAGGTTGATGAATCATCGAGCGTGTCTTTGGCACCCATAACATATTCGCACGAACTCCTTTGCGTCCTTTTCCATGTCGATCCAGTAGTAACCAGCTCTGATCACCTTTCGAACTAACGATTCGGCGCCTGAATGATTTCCATATGTGCCCTCGTGAGCTTCCCTCAGGACGTATTCGGTGTGAGCACGTAATTTTTTCCTATAGAAAACATTCCTAAAAAATCAACAAAAAAATAGTTTTTCCTATTTGTTTTTGAATTTATCGAATTTTAGGATTTTCTTTTAAAATGATTGTATGCATTTAGTTGCATTTTCATGCATGTTTAATATTTTAAAAATCATAGAAAAATCATAAAAATTGTCACATTTTCGTGTCATGCCATCTTAGGTTTAATTTGCATTTTTAGGAATTAGTTACTCTTTAATTGTTAGAATTAATACATAAAAATCAAACAAAATATCTTTTTAAAATTTTACATGTATTTGTTAATAGATAAATGGAATTAATTTTGCTAATTAGATTTAAGTTATTTTTTAATTTAGGATTTAATTAGGTAAATTGAATCAAAATAAATTTACAAGAAAGGAAAAGACTTAATTTTTGAGCTTCAGTAAAATTCTATCACACAATCTCACTCTCACTTCTACTGATACTCTCTCACAAACACAGACTAAATAGCTAGAAAGCAAGTTGGAAATTCAAAACTCCGAGATCTAGAAAAAAAATGAAATTCTAGAAAAACAAAACAAAGGAAGAACAGTAGAATTTTGGTAGATTGCTTCAGAATTTGGATTCAAACAATGCAAAATCGAATCTGTGGTTGTTTGTTGCTGATTTCGAGTTGATTTTCTTGGGTTTCGAACTTTTCTTCCTATGGTTGGGGGCTGCTTTCTACTGTTCATCACTGCTCAAATTCATCTTTTGTTCAGACCTCTAGTTGGTTTTTCAATTGCTGTTTAGGTATGTTCAACTATCTCTGCTCTTGGTGTTTGAATCTTGTTTACCTTGAAAATTTTAATTACAATTATGATTGAGTATGTGGTTCTAAAAATATGTGATCTATTTTAATACCGGTTGTTTAGGCAGTAGATGTTGAGTATGAAGTGAGAAAAATGAAACAAGTGTGAAAAGAACTAGATTGCGCAAACCAGATATCGAAGAGGCCAGTCTCGAAGGTGGCCGGGCAGGCCTCGAGGTTGAGCTCGACAAGCTTGATTAGGGGCTATCGGTAACCGTATAACAGTATTGAATGCCTTAAGGCCGGCCTATTTATGACCAGTAATAAGCTATAAATGAAGAATAACTCAAGAACACAATAAATGAGAAGCAATAATTTAATGAAACAATTGTTAAGAGTGTTCTTTGTTAGAGAGCAGAGAATGTTCTTGTTCTTGTATTGAATATCCTATATGTTACAAAGTGACAAGGGTCCCCTTTATATAGGGGGGGGGGACCCCAACATAGTACATGTGTAATTAATGTTAAGAGAGATGGCTGGTATATCCATTTAATGCCACGCTACGGGCTTGTACAATTTTGTGTACTTTGTCATCTTTAACCACGTGACTTTTGGGAGTTTCTGCCTTTTCATGTCGACCCTTGATTTGTACTGCCTCGGGGTCGAGGACCCTAGACGTGCCCCTCGATGCCGGCCTCGAGCCTTCGAACAATTGTCTTCACCGAAGTGCCGTAAAATCGGGCTCTCCGATTTTAGCCGTATACAGATAGTCCCCGCATTTCATAGAATTAAGAGATAAGAAATGGTTTTGACCCTTCGCTCCTTCGACACTCTTGCTATGACATAGGCCCCCTCAGATCATTAAATGCGTGACGCGAAAAGCTGTGCTGAGGTCACTATCAACACAATTCTCGAGAGGCCCATGAACCGTCACAGGTTCGATTTTCCCACTTCAAGCTTACCCAAAGGGCCCCTATAAATACTTTATCACTTGCCTTTTCATAGTTTCTCATCTTCCTCTTCAAACCATCAGATCTCATCTACGTGTTATCTCTTCTTATCTTCTGTCTGCTCACGTTTTTCCCATCTTCTTACTTCAAAACTCGATAACCACCTTGGCAAAGACTTCAAAAATGGTGCCACAAAAGGAGGGGGGCTGCTACTACATCACGCCTGTCTAAGGGCAAATCAAAAACCTCTCCTACCATCGAACAATGCATTCCTGTCCCTTTCGACACCATTTCTGACTTTTCAATAGAAAACCCCCATTCTACACCGGGCCGATGTGAGCCCATGTCCCGATATATAAGCGTAATATCGGATATTGAGATGGTGAAACTTGACTGTCACTGGGGGAGGCAGCCCGAGTAGATATCCCTACAGCCGTCAAAAGCATAGTCACGCACAAGCTTGGCTTCCTTAGCGTCTATACATACCCCTTCACCTTAGGCCTCATCGATTCTTCTTCCCCACCGGTTGATCCGGTGATTCTTGATTTTTGCCTCCAATACCGAGTGACACTCGGTCAGATCTATCCTTCTTTTTGGAGGATTCTATATATTGTTCTTAATATTACCACCATGGTCGAGGGAATGACCTTCACCCTCGACCATTAATCATATTATATAGCCCTCGACTTTTTCATGGAGGACTTATTAAATTACACTGTCGATCCACCAAGGCGTTCCTCGCCTGCATCGACGAGAGTAGAGATCGGGGGTGGATGAGTCGATTCGTCAAAATCAGAACCTCCGATATCATCCATGCTAACAGAATGTCATTCCCGGAGGAGTGGAACATGAAATGTAAGTACCCTCAACTCGAGCATGCTTTCGTTGTCTTTTTATCTTTCGACTGATTTACTTTTAACTGTGCATCCACTATTTGGTTTCCCGGTGCAGTTCAGGACCTTCCGGGGTGGATCAAACATTTAGATTCTACTTTCCCATACAATAAGCGCGTATGGCGTGAGCTGGAGAAAACACGATGGATGACCAAGAACCATGGTACGTTCTTGTTGCTACTGCTTTCATATTCTTTATGAGAATTTTTCCTGATGATACCCTTTGACATAATATACTTGTGCAGGCCTTGGTGAAGGTGTGTTGATGAGGCCTCCCCCACCTGGTGAGGAAAAGGCCTCGAAGGCCACCAAAGATAGAAAAAGGAAGAATGAGGCCCTGGAAGGGTCCCCAAAATCAAAAAGGTCAAACACTCGGAAGCCTAAGACCGATGCCACGGTCTTGTCTTCGACGACTGCTTAGAGCCTGCAGACCGAGGAGGAGATCGACGATGCCTGACCTTTGGTACTAAGGGCAAAGCGAAGCACCGAGCCTTCGAGGGTTGTTGAGTGATCGTCTGCTGAGCTTGAGGCGGCTGATGCAAACCCGCCGCTTGTAGAGGAGACCCTCGAGGAGGGTTTGGGTACAGTCCCTGATACGCTCATCGAACATGGCACACTCTGTGTTGAGGATCTCGGGGGACCTGCTACTGGATCTTTCCAAGACAGGGAATAAACCTCGATGGAGGCTGATATCACTGGTGGATTTCATTCGGGCCCGTCATTCTCTCCAGTGGAGATATGGGATGCTCAAGTTAGGGGTGTCCCTGGTCCAGAGACTTCTCGTGGAGAGGAGGACGCATTCAGAGACTACTTAGAGGGGGTAGATGAGGAGAACGAAGTTGATGCCCCTGTTTTCCTCGAGGAATCCGAGAGGCTCCAAAAGCAGGTGACATTCGAGAACAACATGCTTATTCTCTGATATTTTATTCTCGCTTTCTGATTTCCCTTTTTTGAGTTCCAAGTCCAAATCCTATATGACCAGGCCTTCTCCAAGTTTCAAGATGAGTTGAATCATCGTGGAGAGGAACTTGAGAAGCTTATGGCGGGGTCGGTCAAGCTCGAGGCCCTGTGCGCTTGAAGGGAGGAGGAACTAACCAACCTTCGGGAAAACTTGGAGAGAGAACTTCAAGAGAGGTTCGATTTCTCCGGGAAGGTATGCTAGTATCCATATTCTCACCTTTTAACTATAATATTTTGGTGCTGATTGACTTACTTTCTGCTTCTCAAATTTGGCAGAAGGATGCCCTAGTGGAGCGGCTTCGAGGAGAGGTTGCGGCCACACCAGAAATCTGGATTCCTTTTGTTCAGGTTTGGCCTCATTTCTTTAGGCCACCGCACCTTATCTCGCATACCTTTTAGAATAGCTACTAACTCGGAGGTACTGATATTAAAACTATAATCTACGATCCTCGCATGTGTATTAGAGTCGCTGCCTCGTGCATCCCGTTCCTTAATGAATTTAGATGAGGAACTCGTATCTTTTTGCCTTGATCTCAATTCAGATTGTATATTTTCTTGTTTAGATCGATAATCACGCCTATGTAAGGCTCATACCTATTTTTCCCGGTCCTTTTTTTTATTCTAAACGTCTTGATCCTACTCTGTCATCAACCCTTGGTTGAGTAACCGTATCTTCTTCTATCTGCAGCTTTGTACTGTACCTGTTGTATACATCATTCCAAGTTGTTTCTGGAAATTCTCGCAAACTTTCCTTCAGCCTCCTCGTGGTTTCTGAACTTTTCTCGTTTAAATTGTTTGTGAATGCCATGGCTGCCCAGTTGTCATTTAATCGTGGGTTTTCTAGGGTTGTGGTATTGAGTGGTGGAGGAGTTTGTGGCGCAGTTAGCAATCCCCTAACAATCAATTGTTCACTTGTTCTGCAATCAATTGCTTTAGAGCGTCTTGTTCGACAGTTTTTTCGTCCCCTTGTTGATCATTCATGTGTGACGTAGATCTTTCAGGTGATCCATCACGGGGCTGTTGAGGAGATCCTTGCGGAGAGATGAGTGGTCGAGTTTCTCCCTATTATGGGTTCAACTGGTTGTTATGGTTAACAATTGACATAGTTGGTTGTCCAAAAAAAAGAATTTGGAAAGTGAAAAGATTATCAGATACCCGATAACGGAACCAATTTGTTTAACCAAAAAATGGATTTACAGTCAAAGCCTATATTCAGAAGAAAATGGGTTACTGATGACCAAGTTTTACTTCACTTCCACAACAATCTATTTGGAAAATATCAAAAATTATAGAGGAAATTAACAAAGAGAAATAAGAAATAAATCGATAGTCAATTCCTAAAATCAGGGTTGGAAAATTTGATAAAGCAGAAAATTATAATATGTATTTCAATAGTACTTGCCACTTATCCTTACAAATAAAATTAAGTATCCTTATATAGGAGCGTACAACCATAACAGTTTTCTCACTTAATTTGAATTCATTACGGGCATTAATTATATTGATTTCCCATTATCATAGATAGCTGTAATTGACATATTTATAACTATAAATGACTTATAACTGTTCTAATTCCCCTTCTTTATTTACTTCTGGTTCGTGTATCTTCCCATCTTTTTTATCTTTATTCATTCTGTTCTCGCCTCTTCTTTGACAACTGACAGGCCCGGTTCTCTTCTCTGTACTGTCTCATGGGTGTTTCTCCCATTTTTTCCATGTATTCTTAATTATGTTAGTTGAGAGTGCCACTTGTCACTATACAGTTTCTCCTTGCATCATGCTTCGCGTACTAACATTCCACGTGTAATGTCTTTTTTCCATCAATACAAATTGCATATTAACAAGGGTACAAATCATATCCTGAGTGTGATATAAAAGCTTCTGTATAGAAAACTTGTCACCTCCATATCTAAAAGGGGCTGGTTTTCTAGATCAAATTGTAATACCAATTTCGGCCTCACAAACCCAAGATTGGTAGTAGGATTTATGTATTAGTCATCTCGTATGGTCTTACTCCTTGTAAGACAACATGCTATGTTATTGTATCGTTTTATTATATATATAAAGACTAGCTCGAGGCACTCAGCCTAGTGGATTTGATAAAAAAAGGGGTTGGTTTGCCTAAGTACAGTAGTACCACTCATACGACATATACCCCATATAGGTGTCAATCCATGCAGCTCAAATGAGATCTTATCCTCCTTCAATATCAGTCTTATGTGCTTTTAAAACTCCAGTTTTATGTCCATTATTCTTTCCCTAATTTGAGAGTGTCCAAGTTTCCATACTGGATGAATTTTGTTACAATACTTATGCTTCCATGAAACTCTATCCACTAAGATTTCTTGGCTCTAAGATTCCACCACGTCTTAGCGGAAAATGCTTGTCAATATCTATTTCTAGCATATCACATGAAGGACCCAGACAACCAGTGGTGCTTCTTTTCTTCTTCTGAGTTGCCCCGTTCTTGTCTTCTCATTTTGCATGGATGGCAGGAGATGGGTTAGAAGAGTTAGTAGTTATTTTATGGATATCCCCTTTTTTATTAAATAAAATTATATATATATATATAGACACACACACACACACAAGAACTTATACATCGATAGTATAGTTTGGAACGTTTGAGGACTAGTATACATTTTTAGTATAATTTTACTAATGGTGTTGGATCTGGATATTATCCTACCTTCCCATTCAGCATTTTATATCCTTGGAAGAGAATTACTCCACCCTGTCTATAAATTTTTCTAAAACAAACTAGGTAGGGTATTTTAGGGCCTCAAAGTAGTAAATCGTATGGATAATCAACCTATCAATACTTTTGTAAGTGCTAGTTTCATTAATTAGTCCTGAGGGCAGGGGCAGATTTATAGCTCATTTCACGGGAACGTGAACCCATGGTATCTCCGTCAAATTAGATATTTTATGTACATATTTTCTAGAATTGATCTAATATTGTCTCCTGGCACCCATGCTCCAAAGAGATTAAATAGTGTACTTGGTTAAGTGCTGAGTAAAATACCTGGAGGAGTAGGGATTAATTTCCACAGAATGCTTTCTTTTTTCTCCTTTCTTTAGTAGTGCACCCATATTATAAAAATCATAAATCCTCCTCTGGCTGAGGGAGGTCAATTATTCCTCAAAGTTTTGTGATGCTAGGGAAAAAGAAATCAATAACATGTTTTTGAATGAAAATTGGCATCTTAATCTTATACACAATTAACATGGATCATTCTACAGCCACATAGAATTACTCTATCCTCTTGATTATTACTTTTTTCTGTTGAAGGAAAACAATGTGATCAGACCCAACATAAGCTTTCATGTCTATCCTCAAAATCGGATAACAACTGAATTTGTAAGTGGTTTTAAGAATATGTGGATTAAATTGACACAAAGTGATATGTTAAATTGTAATTAGAAATAAAGTGTGATAAAGTACATTCAAACCACACGAATTGAACAGTAACAACCTTGGGGGAGAGCCAACCTTTAGAAGAATACACTTCGATCAGTGTCAAGACACAGTTGAAATAGAACTTAAAGAGAAAATAACAGTATATTACTTTTGAATGAATGTTACAATGTGTTTTACAAATAATAAGACCCCTTTTATATAGTTGGGGAGTCCTGCTTTAGGTACAATTATATAAAAGGTAAAAATCCCAGGATTTACTAATTATCCAATTTCTCATTGATATGTGTCGAGATTCCCAGCGTGATATTCAACCGGTTACCGATATTTCAGCCTTCAGTTATTCGGTCTGGCAATGTTTCCTCGATCTCATTCGGGTTCAGAGTCAATTCCGAGGTCATGGACTCGATGTTCTCGAGGAAGGGCATTTTGACCTTGCATCCTGGTTCGATGGAACCCGGGGTCGATCTTCAACCCATCATGTTTCAATCCCGATTTGTCATGCAATAGACGAGCCCGATTTTGACCGTATATAGATAGTCCCCTAATTTTTCGAAGAGTAAACGACGATAAACGATATGAGCTCCTTATTCTTGCCTCGATACTCCGCGTTAGAAACGACAAAACGAACAAAACGTCTCGTTAGTCATGTCTTAATGACATTAAATTCTCGTCAGTTGTTGGTCGGCCACTCTTGGTTTTGAACCGTCATTTGAAAATTATAAATACCCCATTCTTCCTTTATTCAAACTTTACATCCAAACCTTTTCTACTCTTGTTCTTAAAAGTCTTTGCATTTTCTAGCACTTGTACACAGACTTCTTGAGATCTTTGTAAGAACTCTCGCATGTCTTCATGATCAACAGGCGAGGAACCATGGGCAGAACCTCTTCTTGGCGCACTTAATCCTGGCGGGTGCTCGGTGAGCGCCGACTTCAAGGTTGAAACCTTCACCCGTTTTGGGCCGGGGTGAAAAGTGTCGATGTATATTTTCTCGATCACCGAAGAGATCCTCCCTACGGTCAAAAAGGACTGCAACTTGGTCAGAAAAGATGTGGTGGTTCCCAGCCCCAAGAAGATGTCACTACCAATGTTAAGGGATACTTAAGTGATTACACTTACCCCTTTACGTTGGGCCCGTTGGACCCGGTGATCATCCAATTATGTAAAAGGTACGAAGTGTGCCTTGATCAGAACCACCTCTTGTTCTGGAGATAGTCATTCTTCTACAATTCTTCGTGAGTAGGATTGACAGATGCCCATTTACCGTTGAGCATCTGATGCGCCTATATAGTCCCCGATTCTTCCAGGGGGACTTATTAAACTTGCACGCCGGGCTACTAAAGCCCCATTCTCGAGCATCGATGAAGACCGAGACCGAGGTTGGCTAGGCCGATTTGTCTGAGTGAGGACCTCGGACCTAATCCCAGTCGAGTACATGTCGTTCCTCCAGGAGTATAACACAAAACGTAAGTAAAGTTTCACTTTTCCAAGAATTTTATTTTTACTCTTTTTTTCACTTTTCTTATCGATGTTTGGTAGCGATGCAGTTGTTGCTCGGGTCCCGGATGCAGTTCCTTGACTCAAGGAGTGGGTGGAGGGCATTGTCTCACATAAAACATATTGCGAGCGCGCATGGTGCGAACTTTCTAACGGCCGGTGGGAGGCCCGTTCTCACGGTGAGATTCCTTTCTCAAGTGAAGAACACTTGGGTTTCCTCCATGCTGCTGAGTTCTTACTTATTTTCTTTTTGTAGATCTTTACAAGGATGTCGCCATGAGGCCTCTATCTGGTGATGAGGATTACCCTGCTGAGTCTCCTGCTCCGAGGCAGGGTAAGGAGAAGAAGATAAGAAGGGCTCCGAGTTCTCCAAACTCGAAGAAGAAAAAACCAAAAAGGAGGCTGGTGCACAAATACAAGGAAAGCACCAGCGCCTAAGAGCTCTCATCGGGTTCACTCCATCAGCTGAGGGATGAGTCCGAAGAAGAAGAAGAAGCATCTGAACTTGTGGTACACGTGCGACGCCATACCAAACTGCGTCAATCTAGGGGGACTGGTGAGGAGGCAGTAGCCGAGGCCTCCTTACCATAGAGGGGCGAGGACATTTTGACTCAAGTTAGGGAGGCCGACAAGGAGACCGCACTCGGTGCTTCTTGGGCAGAGAATAATGCCCCGAAGGATGAACTTGGAGTTATAGATCTCTCTAAGTCACCTTAAATTACTACAGATTATGATAAACGAGGCCCAGAGGCTGGGAGGACGCTTCAACGAGGGACCCCAAGGGGTGGCAAACCTTTTTCACTACTTTTTTGACGGTTTAGATTCTACCGCCACAGAGGACATCACCGGGATGGTGACTTACCGGTGCCAAGGAAGAGTCCATCTTCGGGAACCAGCGGGCCTTCATCAAGCCTGAAATTAGTTAATCAGTTCCCATCCCCAAGTGCGAACCTTGACCGGAAGCGGTCGATTATCATGTCTATCCTGGAGGACGCCCGGGTACTCTCTGCCCCCGTGAGGGTTGCTAGTTATCCTCGATGCCTGGTGACCAAAGAGGATCAAGACAAGATGAACATGGTGGAAGCGCCCTGCCTGTTCAACGAAGCCCAACGGGTGTTAAATCGGGAAACTTCAAATGCCTCTTGGCGAATTTTTTATTATGTACTTAGATTAAGTCATAAATAATTTAACTTATTCCTTTATGTTTGTAGGCCTCGGTGCTTCATCATTAGACTTTTCTCCGATATTGAGAAGAGTTAAACCAACATGAGTCCGAGACTTGAGAGCTCATTGAGAAGAGGATACTTACAAACTTCTCAGTGAGAAACGTGAGGGGAAGGTCAAGAAACTTCAAGCTGAGCTGGAGGCGTCCCGAAAGGAGCATGCCAACCTGGTCAAACAGGTAAGAAGAGTATTTGAGGTTAGTGATAATGAGTCAGATATGGTGGCTAATGTCCGAACCCACAGGTTCACCAAAAGCTTGACTAGATCGAATAGCTCCGGATAAAGGTGGATGCAATAAAGGCCGAGGCTGAAGAATGGAAATAGAACATGGAGTGCCTGGCCTCAGAAAAGGAGACCGCCCGGGAACAACTGGCTTCGACTGAGGTCCAACTTCGACTGTAAAGGAGAAGTCCTTAGTGCAGGCTAAGAAGATCGAGGAGCTCCAGTCCTAGCTGAATTCGGCCGTCTCCAATCGTGAAAATCTGGCCAAGGAGATTGAAATGGTCAAGTTGGAGGCCAAAGTAATTAAAGTTGATGCCGACGAGATGGTGGCCGTTTATAAATCCAATGCTGAGGCATCTCATGTTTGAGAAAAAGATATCATTGAGCACGCGAAATGGAAATATCAAAGGGAGTCCCTCGAGGAAATTCATGCTCGGGGTTTCGATCGGTCGAGATTGAGAGTGCCAAAGAGCTCGAAGCCGAGGCCAAAAAATTGGCCTATCCCGAAATGATGAGGATTCTAAAGATTTGGGCAAGCCCGAGGGTGCCGGAGACCCCAAAGGTGATGATGCTGCCCCCGACAAAGAATAGGCCACTTAGGCTTTTTTAGATGTTTTTGTTTTTTGTATTATCCTTTTGTTGAGGCCGTTTGACCTTTGTAAAAATTTGCATTGGGGCTGTTTGGCCCTTGTAAAACGAATTTTCGATTATGTATATAAGGTTTTTTTCCCTTCAACAGATTTTGAATATTCTCTTTGCTTTATTTACTTTTATGTGCAAAGATATAAATTCCTTAGCATGAAATAGTTAGGTTATGTTCGGAGGTTTAAACAAACTTTGCCTTCAACTTTTTTTCGTTTTAAAGCATCGCTGGGGTTTGGTGTGATCGAAAATATTTTCCCCAAAGTACTTAGACTTTTTTAGATCATAGTCTGTCGAGGGTAGCCTTTGGAACCGATTAAGAAATTTTAAGGCCTTGTTATTTTTGTTACGGGTCTCGGACGTCTCCGAGTCGTGTTAGTATAGTCGTAACCTATTTAGTTTGGATGTTTCCCCGTGTTAATATTGCTATCCCGGGTTATCGGGGATTGCCTAGATGATAGTCCCTGAGAGGGGGTGGCCATAGCCCTTAAAATTCGGGCGTTTCCTAATAGGTCTTATACCCCCGAGCTTTGACAGCTCGGATCGTCCGAGTTTGATTTCGGACGGCAGTCCCCGGGTGAGAGTGATTGAATGAAATCGAACTAAGGAAGCCCTTAGGCTTGATACCTTTAGGGGATCAGAAGTAGGAAATTACTTAAGAAAAGCAAGAAAAATTTAAAAAGACACGATATTTATCCGCAAGGAAGAGACTTTTTTTTATTCTTGTGCGTCATAATTACACATGTGTAAAAGCTTTGTGTCAGAGTTCGAGCAATCTATGCGGGCATGGTTCATTTGAACATTTGACCCTTACAATAAATCTTATCGATCGAGACCCTTCATTTAAATATTTTCTTCCCTTGCTAAAGTCGATATCCAAGGGTAATGTCCCCCAGTATTTAAGGTTGATCATAGAGAAGCCTATGATACTATTAATGTGATCTTCGACTCTGATTCGTTGTCGGTCTTCGATTCTAAGTTAGCACGATCCACTGTTGCCTCATTAAAAACCTTGTCGGAAAACCCATTTGGGACAAAACCGATTCAAGGGAAAAAGAGTGCAACGCGAGCTTTCAGGCCTAAGAAGTTTTGTACTGCTTCTTATCAGTTACCTGCAAGTGTTAGTCCAAAACATATGTAAAAGAAAACGAATGGGGTCGTTCCTTAGCAGTAATATTATTTCAAGTGAGTTATATTCCAATTTCTCGGTAGTTGTTCGCTATTCATTATTCCGAGTTTGTATGACCTCTTTCTGGTGATTTCGGTGATATGATATGGCCCTTCCCAATTCGCCCCAAATTTCCCATCATTTGGGTTTTGGCTGTGCGGCGTGACCTTCCTTAATACTAAGTCCCCGATGTTGAAGTATCGAAAGTTGGCCCTTCGGTTGTAATATCTCTCGATCCGTTGCTTTTGAGCATCCAATTGAACGAGGGCGGCTTCGGACCTTTCATCCAATAGCTCCAGGCTCGTACTCCTGGCCTCTTCATTTGACTCCCTAAGTGCATATCAAAATCTAATACTTGGTTCTCCGACTTCGACCGATATTAGAGCTTCAACACCGTAAACCAATGAGAACCGAGTGGCCCCAATACTAGACTTCGAGGTCGTACGGTATGCCCACAGGACTTCGGGTAGGATTTCCTTCCATTTTCTTTTGACGTCGTTCAACCTATTTTAAGGTTCTGGAGTATGGTTTTTCTTTGCCGAATCGGCTTGCTCGTCCCACTAGGGTGGTAGGGTTTTGATATGATCCTTTTTGTGGTCTTCAAGAATTTTGGTTAATTTTCTACCAATGAATTGTTTTCTAGTGTCGCACAGGATATCGGCCGGCATTCCAAACCGGCATATGATGTGGTCCCAAATGAAATTGATGATTTCCTTCTCCCTGACCTTCTCATATGCCTGGTCTTCCACCCACTTAGAAAAATAAGCAGTCATAAACAAATTAGTTGAGCCTTACGGGGATATCCATTCCCCACTTTATGAACGGCCATGGCGACAAAACTAAAGCATTAGCTCCCCGGGTTGGTGAATCATCGGATCATGTCGTTGGCATCCATCACATTTTTGTAGGAACTCCTTCGCGTCCTTTTCCATGCCGATCTAGTAATAGCCGACACTGATCACCTTTCGAACCAATGATTAAGTGCCCGAATGATTTCCACAGTTGCCCTCTTGAATTTCCCTTAGAACGCACACAGTATTTCCTGTTCCTAGATATTTCGCCAGTGGGCCATCAAATGTTCTTCTGAACAGGGTTCCGTCTTTGAATAATCTAAATCGGGATGCCTTTGTACACAGGGCCCTCGATTCTTTTGGATCCGAGGACAGTTTTCCAGTCTTCAGATAATCTACATATTTGTTTCTCCAATCCCAAGTCAGGTTTGTAGTGTTTTTCTCGGCATGACCTTCTTCCACCACCAATCTCATGAGTTGTACGACTGCCCCCGTGTTGAGCTCATCGTCTTCGACTGATGACCCTAAGTTGGCAAGGGCATCGGCCTTACTGTTTTGATCTTAGGGCACGTGTTGTAAGGTCCACTCCTAGAACCGATGTAATGCTACCTGAAACTTATCCAGGTACCTTTGCATTCGTTCTTCTATGACCTCGAATGTTCCATTAACTTGGTTTACCACGAGGAGGGAATCGTACTTAACTTCGATCACCTCCTCCCCTAAGCTTTTGGCTAGTTCGAGACCTACAGCCATGGCCTCATATTCGGCCTTGTTGTTAGTTAATTTTACAGCCCTAATAGATTGTCTAACTACATTGCCTGTTGGTGGCTTCAGCACGATGCCACGTCCGCACCTTTTTGCATTCGAGGCGCCATCTGTAAAAAGGGTCCAAATTCCTGAGGATGTCTCTGATTTTACCAACAACTCTCGTTTGACCTCGAGTATTAGGGACGGCATAAAGTCGGCCACAAAATCTGCCAAAATTTGAGATTGATGGTTGTCCGGGGTCGATATTCAATGTCGTACCCACTAATTTCCACTGCCCATTTGGCCAATCGTTCCGAGAGTTCGGGTTTATGTATAATATTTCGCAACAGGTAAGTTTTCACAACACATATGGGATGTAACTGAAAATATAGTTTCAGTTTAAATTTTTCCCTATTTGTTCCTCGAACATCCGGTTAGTAGGCGTTGATAAGTGGCACCAGCATTTTTCAATCTGAATTGAATCACGTTATAACAGTACGTGACATACTTAGTGATGAAGGAGGTTTTTCCTGATCATTCGGTTCCATCTGTATTTAATTGTACCCGGAATAAGCATCGAGAAAACTTAGGATCTCGTGGCCGACCGTGGCATCGATCATGCGATCAATGTTGGGTAGAGGGAAGGAGTCCTTGGGACACGCTTTGTTCAAATCCTTATAATCTACACACATTCTTAATTCGTTCCCTTTTTAGGGACTACCACTATGTTTGCTAACCAATATGGGTATTTAATCTCCCGAATGGATCCAATTTTAAGGAGTTTAGATACCTCGTCCTTGATAAAAGCATGTTTGACCTCGGACTGGGGCCTACTCTTCTTCTTGATTGGATGGAATTTCGGGTCCAGGCTTAGCTTGTGAGTGGTTATCTCTGGTGGGATCCCTGTCATATCAAGATGGGACCAAGCGAAACAATCCATGTAGCTATAAGAAATTGAATGAGTTTTTTCAGAGCTCGGGAGTTAACCCCGTGCCCGGGTATACCATACGATCGGGTAGATGCTCGATCAATATGACCTGTTCCAGCTCTTCGACCGTTGATTTAGTAGCTCCAGAGTCACCGGAGACTATAAAAGATCAGGGAACCCCATAATCATCGTCTTCGCCAGTCCCATTATTATCCGGTTGGGCCGTTGACGTTATTAGTGATTTTTATTTGGCCTTTCGCTTTGCACTCAAACTTGGTTCCTTTGACGTTGGAAATGTTTATATCGGAATCACTTCTTCAACTGCAAACATCTCTTTTGAGGCCGATTTTTCTCCGTAAATTGTCTTAATCCCTCTCGGTGTTGGGAATTTAAACACTTGGTGAAGAGTCGAGGGCAATGCCTTCACGTTGTGGATCCATGGCCTCCCGAACAGAGCGTTGTACCTCATGTCTCCTTCGATCACATAAAACTTGTCCTCATGGATGGTCCCAGCGACATTGATTGATATTGTTACCTCCCTCTTAGTGGTTTCACATGCCATGTTGAATACGTTCAAAACTCAGACTGTAGGAACGATTTGATCTTCTAGACCGAGTTATTCTATGATTCTCGACCGGGTGATGTTGGCCGAGCTACCTGGATCAATTAACACACACTTAACTCGAGATTTATTTAAGAGTACAAATATTACCAGTGCATCGTTGTGAGTTTTCACGATCCCTTGTGCGTCCTCGTTGTTGAATAACAAGGTCCCTTCTGATATGTAATCTCGAGTCTGTTTTCCCTTGTGATGGACACTTTGGTGTGCTTCAATATCGGCCCTTGAGGGACATCAACTCCACCGATGATCATGTTAATGACGTGTAGAGGTTCTTTTGGTTCAGTTTGTTTGTTAGAATCCCTGTTTCTGAAATGAATCTTGGCTCGGTCAACCAGAAATTCTCAAAAGTGCCCGTTGTTGAACAACTGGGCTAGTTCCTCTCTCAATTGCCAGCAATCCTCTATTCTGTGGACATGAGTGCTATGATATTTGCAAATCTTGTTAGCATTCCTTTGGGCTGGATCGGATTATAAAGGTCGAGGTCATTTGGTATCTTTGATGTGTCCGGTAGCTGATACGATGGCAGCCTTATCAACATTAAAGTTATATTCTGATAACCTTAGTGCTTCTTTAGGCCCAATAGTCCTGTCGAAAGTCGTTCTTGCTCATGAGTTCTCGAGTGATCTGACTCAATCATTTCTCCTTTCATTTTGCATAGAACTTCGCCCAGACCCACTGATTCTTTGATCTCCATTATATGGCTGGTACCGATCTCTGTTTGACCTAAGTTCATGGTCGATATCTCTCTTGATTCTGTCGACTGGTCTGAAAAAATATACGGACCCGAAAGGAGCCCCAAGTTGATCAACTTCGACTCTGATTTTTGATTGATTTCAGTTATGCTCATCGGCCCAAGTAACAGTCGGGTACTCAATAATTCAACTGCCGTGAAACCACCGACCTTTGAACATTGAGTCCTTGGTGAAAGCTTGAACGGCCCAATCATTAACGACCGGTGGTAGGTCCATTTGTTACATTTGAAACCGGGACATGAACTCTCTGAGCATTCATTATCCATCTGTTTTACTTTGAAAAGGTCCGACTTCCTAGTCTCGACCTTGATAACCCCGGTGTGCCTTTATAAAAAAGTCTGCAAGCATAGCAAATGAATCAATAGAATTAAGTGGCAAATTGTGATACCATATCATAGCTCCCTTTGACAGAGTCTCCCTGAATTTCTTTAGCAAGACAGATTCGATCTCGTCATCCTCCAATTCGTTCCCTTGATGGCGTATGTGTAGGAGGTAACATGCTCATTTGGGTCGGTCGTTCCATTGTATTAGGAATTTTGGGCATGCGGAACTTTTTAGGGATCGACTTGGGAGCCGCGCTCGGAGAAAAAGGTTTCTGCACGAACTTCATGGAGTCTAGGCCTTTCAATATCGGCGGCGCTCCTGGGATTTGATCGACCCTGGAATTTTAGGTATCCCCCTTCTTATTGTTTGTCTCAATCTTCTTCTCTCCTGACTCCTTACGTTTTATTAGTTCCTCGAGCATCTTCATGATTACCTGGTTGGTCCGCGACTCCTTTCCATTCGATCTCCCTGAGACCGGTTCAACTCTATGAACAACTTCCTGGGATGGTTCGGGCTCAATCCTGCTTGGCGGGTGGCACTGGTTCTAGAGTTGGGCTATCGTCACCTGTTGAGCCTGTAACATTTCGAAGATCACCCGAAAGTTGATTCCACCATCTTCGTCGTCGTGTGTGCTTTGTGCGGCTGATTGAACATCCCTACGGACGCTATCCTCAGGATCGGTGGGCAAATTTGCATTGATGGCCACATGCGAGCTAACGTCGATTGGATCTGCAATCGGGACTCTGTCGAGGTCGACCGGGGACATGTTGTTCCCCGGTGCTATGTTTTCATTTTCGCCATGGTGGCCGGACTCATTGTCAACATGTAGGGGTGCTGATTGGGAGTTCGACATTTTTATCCTGAAATCACAGACACTTTAAAGAACAAGTGCAAAATGGCATGTGTTATTGAAATTTGTATCAAATAACCACTATTATCCTTAGCCCCATGGTGGACGCCAAACTGTTTACACTCAAAATCGGAAAATAATTGAATTTGTAAGTGGTTTTAAGGATACGTAGATTAAAATTGGCACGAAGCGATAAGTTAAATTGTAATTAGAAATAAAGTATGATAAAGTAAATTCAAACCACACGAATGAACAATAACAACCTTGGAGGGAGAGCCACCCTTTAGCAGAATGCACTTCGATCAGTGTCAAGACACAGCTGAAATAGAACTTAAAGAAAAAGTAATAGTATATTGTTTCTGAATGAATGTTACAATGTATTTTACAAATAATCAGACCCCCTTTATATAGTAGGGGAGTCCTACTTTAGGTACAATTCTATAAAAGGTAAAAATCTCATGATATGCTAATTAGCCGATTTCGCATTGATATGTGCCAAGATTCACGCCGTGATATCCGATCTGTTACGGATATTTCGGCCTTCAGTTATTCGTCTGGCAATGTTTCCTCAATCTCATTCAGGGTCAGAGTCAATTCCGGGGTCATGGATTTGATGTTTTCGAGGACGGACATTCTGACCTTGTATCCTAGTTCGATGGAACCCGGGGTCGATCTTCAACCCATCACACTTCAATCCCGATCTGTCATGCAATAGACGAGCCTGATTCTAACCATATACATTACCTCAATGTTTAAAGCCCTGGTCGGTGTGGGTCACAATTTACCTAATGCAGTAGCAGTAAGCCCTACCCAGTTCCATGAAGGTTCAGCTTATACCACATATTAGCACGCAAATTTCATTTAAAACATTGCAGAAGGGCATGTAAAACATCCTTAATAAGTTGATTCTCAAAAACCTTAGCTTCTTGAACCTATATCAAAACCATATTTTCCATCTTTCATTCTACTTGTAAAGATTCCTGGCCTAGTATTCAGAGAGATCAACCTCATGCATAACCTATGCGAAGGTCCAAATAAAAAAAACATAATACTACCTTATGTGGTGACTAGGGGTGGCAAACGGGGGTTAGGCTGAATTTGGGCGGGTCAAGGTGGGTTAGGTTAATAAATGGGTCATTACCCAATCCAGCCCATAGTGTACTCTGGCTAAGATGGGCTGGATCAAGATGGGCTAAACAATGGGTCATAGCCCAACCCGCTCAACCCGCCCAACTTGACCCATATTTTAGAACCATGCTCATCTTGCAAAAAAAAAAAATCTTTTACCTTAAAATGTGTAAGTTGAACAATATTTTGGGGAGGGGGTTTGGAGTGGGTGGTTTTTTTTTGGGGGGGGGGGGAGGCGGGGTAGGGTAAGGGAGTGGGTGGTACAGAAAAACAGAAAATTGAAAATAGAAAAAAAAAAAAAAAGTAAGACATAAGCATACAAATAGCATATCAATGCTTTACAATGAAGCGAGATGGAAGAGTTCCAAAATGTTTATTTACTGCAGCAACTCATGGTGATAGGAATTACAGAGGTTCAACATAATACACACATAGCATCGACATGTTCAAAGTACAGATTGAAAATAGAAGCTTGATCCAACATCAAGCTTAGAGAACAAACAAGATTATTTTAATATAAGCTTAGATTTCAATAACAAAATAAACCCCCATTGCATATTGCAAAATTAGTCATCTGCATGCTTCACAACAGTAACAGGACACGTAGCATTATTCACAACATAGTTGCTAACGCTGCCCATGATAGCCCTGTAATAAAAAGGAGGAAAAACTAAACGTTAGAATATTCCCATTATTTGAAACAAGGAGCAGTAATGCCAATTGCTAAATGATCATGAGCTTTTTGCTGAAATCCCAATGGATAGACAGTTTCCAAGTTTATTCATTCTATGCAAATACATTTGGAAGTTGGTAGCATGAGAAAAGTGGTATCTTTCTCAACCAAAGCTACACGGTTTTTGCAACAGAAAATGCAATGAAGTGACTAGCTTCCATTTTGACATAATACACAACATGATATTCAGTCACAAATGGAATTATAGAAAGGATTATACCTCTTGAGCTTTCCAAGCCCTCTGTTCCCTATGACCAGACAGCTCAAGGGAGTTTTGTCAATTGCTTCACATAACTTCTCTCGAGCATCTCCCCAGTAAATTTTCAGGACCACCATTATCTGCTAACAAAAGAAAAAATTGTAAGAATACTTAATCTAGGTATGTTTACTGAGAAACACTGAATCTCATAAAAGAAGAGAAAATATCACCTCCTTCTGTCTAGCAGCGAGGGTTACCATATCCAATGTTTCTGGGTCAGGGTTAATCCCATACTTCTTCATTGTGTGGGCATCGCATAACTCGGATAAAGGAATTAAAGCTACAAAAAGATCCCAAAAAATGTATCAGATGATATAATCTCACTAAACAAATATCACATATTCAACCAAAAGCCCAAGGTGGCAATCTTTCACCGCTAGGGTTCTCAGGAAGTCCTTATCCTATTTGATTATAAGTTTCTTGAGCCGAGGGTATATTGGAAGAAGTTTTTCTACCTTCTAAACGTAGGGGTAAGGTTTGTGTACACACTGCCCTCTCTAAACCCCATTTGTGGGACTATACTGGGTATTTTGTTGTTGGTTCTCTAAAAGCTAATATAACTCTTTGCAGCTAGACATGTCAAAAAAGTTATTCATAAATAAAAGGTGCAAAGATGAAACAAATTAATATTCGTAATTGTTGAGACTTCACAACAATATGTACTCTTATGCAATCTTGTTTCATATCCCCATAATGACCAAGACTTTCCTTTTTGGGGTTAAATCATCCATCTCTACTGTTTAGAGCATGGATGTAATACATTAACCACAAAATTACAAAACGGGGGAGATATATCTCTTCCACCTACTTATATCTCCTCAGTTATGTAATTTCGCGGTTAATAATATATTACATTCATACTCTAAGCAGTACAGATAAATGCTTTAACCAAAAAGAAAGTCTTGGTGAATGAAAACAGTCTGAAAGCACATAAAAAATCTGTTATTTAATGAAATCAAGAAAATCCTATACATGGACATGCAATTTAACCCTATCCAATTCTCCAGAATTCGCATGTCCATGACATCCAACCAACAAGGGCAATAGATGAACAATCAAATATAATGACATCATATAGTAAAAAGTACAGTTCAAGTCCGATTTATAAAGTATATTACCACAACTCTCTTCAGCGAGTTTTTATTTACTCTTTTGAAATGGACATAGCACTTAATACTTCTTTTTGCACATAAAACCAAACACAATCACTAAAAGACTTTTCATTTTTCGATTTTGCAAATAAGCCTTGATCAATTTCGTAGCCGAAAAAATAGATAAGATAGCAAGATAACTTACAATAGAAACAACAGCGAGTAACACACAAAATCCCCAAAATTGCAAATTGCAAGGAATGAGTGATTTATTTATTTTGTAGTTGGGGTTTTAAGTTTGATGAAATAATTAAGTTCGAGAAGACATTAAAACTGTATTTGCCGCTGAATTAAACCAAACTCATATTTGGCCCCTTGATGTGGTTTGCCCTTAAAGCTAAGAGGTCAATAATTAGCGCTTTGCTTTTGTTCGACGGCTAGACCCAACAATGCTCAAAACTTCAAAAAATACATAGATTAAGTGTAACTATTGAGGTTTGAACCCGTGGCATTCCTCAAAAATATTAGGCGGGTAACCGTGAGAGCTGAGAATTTACATGTGATTGCAAGTTCAATCTTTTTTATTGTTATTTCGTTTTTGCATACTAATCAAATATATAAATTAGCAATTCTTTCCGACGAAGAAGCAAAGGTGGCTCCGCCCCTGGGTACATCAACAGAGATACCCATATATATCTACTGTCATTACAGCAACTCTGAACTATTAGCTCTGCCCAAGCTACAAAGGCCAGCACTCAAATGGATAAGAATATATATAATAGGACAGACATAAAAGCTCCATACTTTTCAGCAGCACACAATTGCTTTCAATTTTTTTAGCTAAAAAACAAGTTCCTTCAATCTAGACAAAAGAAAGCAGCATCTCTTGGAAAACCACCAGTATTTGCAATAAAGATTGTAATGTACACTACTTTTCAGTTAGTTATTTCACCTTGGCACCCAAAACACAAAAATGACTTAGACGACCTATATATAAATCGATCAACTACGCCAACTATTAGGGGGTCCACTATGTGAATCCTATTACCGAATCAGAGTACACATCATCATAGTTAAACTATATTTATACTCAGTTGTCAATCCTCCTCCTCTATATGCGTGGAAGACCATATTCTACAGCAACAAATTAGACGAAGTCTAAGAGTAAGATCGATTATTTTTCTTTTTGGTGTTGGATTAGATAAATCTTGACAAGTAAGAAAAAGATGTAAGAAAACAAAAAGAACACTGGGGGGATAGATCATAGAAGAGAAGAGAATAGAGATCATGACATACGAGAACCAGTGGCCACCCAGAGCTGCATCTCGCCTTCTTCATAGTGACCTTCAGGGCGAACAGTCACCAGAATAAGGTGATCCCCTTTACGAAGAATGTTGTCAATGGCCCATTTCAGAGCTTTCTTGCTGCATGCTGAGAAATCCACTGCCACCCCTACAAATCTACCTCCTTCCATCCTCTCTATTCAACAATCTTCCAAAGCAAAGATGAGTGGAGTTTCTTTATCTTTTTATTCGGGTCTTGATTAATCGTTGTAAGAATGAATGAAGACTTTGAACAATATAAAATAGGAAAGGCAACTTGGACACGACTATTCAAGAAAGAACTGAGGTAGTGCGATGTTGATTTGGCAATTCAGTTGTCGGATAGCGATAGCATATTTGCCACCACACATAAGACCCAAAAAATGCTGTTTTGGGACCCACTTTTTATGGCTATTTTTTTATTTAAAAAACACAGTGCGGGACACACCTGTTCAACTATTCACCAAAGTTTAGCGGCTTGCGACGTTGTTTACCCGTAAAATATTACAGTTGATTCGTTATATGGGTAATAGACAAACGAATTAATTTGATCCAAAAGATGATAAAAAAAGATAAATTAAATATTAAGATTAACAATTGAAATTGAAAAAAATGACAAGCCTGACTCCGAACACTATGTCTCCGAGAGCAAAAAATGAGAGTAACAATAAAGAATAAGGAAAGTCGTTAAATTGAGAGAAAAAGTAACAAGATAAAGCTTTAGTATACAGAAAGTATTTCGTGTCCTTATAATGGCTGCTAAGCCATCTATTTATAATTCTACACAAGGAAACAAGATCCTAGGATCATGTTACTCTTAAATGATAATAAAAGTTCATTAATGAGCATGTAATGGCAGGCCATGAATTCAGATATTCTGTGTAACGGTCGCTCATTTAATGTTAGAGAATATTTCCTCATTGAATGTTATCCGATGACAAATACTTGATCTTCTCTCGTTGACTATGCTCATTCAGGATTTACCCAATGTCGGTTGCATTTGTTGTATCCCGTATTGGTCGTTACTTGACTGCCTTTTGCCTATCTTTGGTTCCACATGTCGTGTTACCATTCGACCAGTTCTTATAAACCAATGTTAGCCCATACAGATAGTCCTTCTACTTTCCGGTGACATATCTTAGTGTTACCGAGAATTTGGTGAAGATTCCTTTCTTGGCGGGAGAATTTTGAACAATCTCGGACGCACGTCTTCTCACATTTAATACCCCAAACATATGTTACCCTATTCAGCAAATATTTTCGCTGGTTTTCGAGGCAATCATGCAATTTTTGTCATTTATAACTTCTATTCTACTCATTATTTTTACTTCTTTACTTCCAAAATTTTCATAATTCTTTCTTAATCTTTGCATCTGCGTAGAAAAATTTCTACCTTCTTCAACTCCCTTAGCAAAGTTTTACTGACCGTTTATTACCATAGCTTCTTTCACTGCACTCTTTGGAAACTCCGGTCTTTTCTTCGGCGGAGACCCAAAGAGAATTAAGGATAAAGAAGACACTTTCTATTCTAAACCTCCCACTGTAAGTACCATCATACCGCAACATCTCAGCACTACTAACGACTTTCAAGAAAAGGCCACTTTTGCATCTTCACGGACATGGTCTGTTAGTTGGTATCCCTCCTCCATTCACCCTTCTAGTATCCCAACTGTGAAGGAGAACTGCAACTGCCGCGATCTTGAAATCCTCACCCCAGATATGATAGAGCGGGTTACCTTCACCAATGAAGATTTTACGTATATTTATGCGTATCCCTTTACCTTGGGTCCATTATCCCTAGGGTCGAATGAAGGGCTCGACCCTATATTTTTGGAGTTTCGCCATCGGTACAAGGCCACTTAGCACAAGTGGGTCCATCTATATGGCGAACGGTGGGTTTCCTTCGCCAACTCTGTACGGAGACAGGGGAAACCCTAATCATTGCACACATGATGAATCTTTACTCTCCCATAGTTATCCGTGGGGGAGTAATAAACTTCAGCAAATGTGGCCACCACGCTCTTTTCACCAACGTGGATGATGACAACAATTGCGGATGGATGGAGCGATTCATCATCATTGCTACCAGGGACATCATCACGGTCACAACTCCATCTTTTCTTGAGTCGTGGAATCGCTTTCGTAAGTTTCCGATTATTTATTTCCTTCCTTTGTGAAAAGATTATTTTTCGTTGTTGCTGATCTCCTTGTTTCTTTTGTTCCAGCTACCTGATGGGAACCACCACCGGTTCAAGGCCTGGACCAGGGGATTCAGAAAATTCTGGAAATCACGACACCAGAATTCTGCCGGTGGAAGGAAATGGCCCCCCAATACGGATGGAAGGCCAAAAATATGGTAAACCGAGTCCTTCTTCCTCTTATCTTTTCACGAACACATGTAAATTCATGAAAAAGTTGTAACTCCATTTTTTCTTGATATAGGACTTCCGCAGGGCTTTGTCACCTGCCCTGAGGTCGACGCCTTAGTTGTCCCGGAAGAGGTTAGGAGGTTGCAAAGTGCCTTTGCCCGAAGCAGAGCGCGCAGATCTTCTTCTGGTGAGGGTGCCTCCTCTTGAAGTCCTCAGCCCGAGAACAAGCAACCAAAAAAATGACGCTCTTCTTTGGATGGGAATCAAAAGAAGAAGATAAAGAAGACATCGACCGAGCTGGCTACACTCACAGTGGTCCTCGATGACGAAAGGGAAGCGAGTGATGAAGAGGCTTCTCTTCAAAGGAGAAAAACATTGTCACGACCCAAAACCAACAATCATGATGGCGCCTATCGTGAAACTAGGCAAGCCACTACTCAACATCTCAACACAACAAAAAATTTTGAAAATAAAGACGGAAGCAATTAATATTTAAGAAAAAGCCATTTTTGAAACAGAAATAATCCGAAATATGACACATTCCATCACAAAATCGGGGTGTCACCAAGTACATGAACATCTGTGCCAGAATACAGTCTACTACAATGTCTAAGAGTAAGAACTGAAATACCGATAAAATAATGAAGGAGAGTCAAGGCTTGAAAACGCCATGAAGCTACCTCAATAGTATCTGAGATCCTGTCTCCTCAATCAGCAGCCGTTGTGACCGAAAGCACCTAGATCTGCACACGAGATGCAGGGTGTAACGTGAGTACAACCGACTCAGTAAGTAACAAATCCAACACATTATAATATAGAAATAACAGTGCATAAATGTAGGTATGCTTTCAAGTTCAATAACCAACTCCAATAATAAAATAGATCAAATCTGAACGATATGAAGCATAAAATTCTACTACTTCTACATATCAATGCACATTTTGTATGTGATGCACAATACCGACAGCCTTATGGCTCACGCTCTCAAATGCTCAATCACTCGGTACTGTATATGGCCAAACGGCCCAGGGAAGATCCATCCTGGAATATATACATCATTGACCAAAAGTCACCAGTACCAAGTAGGGCCAATCCAACGCGTGGAGAAGATCCATCTCCAGGTGTATATAGTGCTTGGGACAAGATCCATGTCTAGGGGAAGATCCATCCCTCAATAATATCAACCGCGCTCACTTGGGGTGGGTACACACTCCGAAGGGGCTCCTTCAGCCCAACCTCTATCATAAATCAGTATAACCGTTGTGGCGTGCAACCCGATCCCATTACTGTCACTCATAATTAGGCTCTCAACCTCACTCAGTCATCAATCTCTTCAGCCTCACTCACGGGATCACAATGTCATGAAACTAGCCCGAAAACAATGATATGGTGTATATATAAATAACCACAGAGACTGAGATATGATACGAAATGCATTAATATGAGTGAGGATATCGATGAAATCAGTGAGATGACTGCAAGAAACGACCACTATGGGTCCCAATAGTACCGTCATAAAGCCTAAACACGATATCTAGCATGATCAACAACTCAATTACCAAATCACATGATGAAAATGCAGATATCAACAAGATAAAACCACTATACAGTGCCATAGAATCGAGCAGGTCATAATGATCATGGTGCACGCCTGCACGCTCGTCACTTGGCATGTGCGTCACCTCAATACCAATCACAAAACACATTCATCGGGGTTTTGAACCCTCAAAACCAAGTTTGAAAGTGTTACTTACCTCAATTCGGACAAAACTCTACTCCAAAATGCCTTTGCCTCTCCAATCAATATCCACACGTTCCGAATCTAGCCACAAGCAGTACAATACAATCAATATAGGCTAAAGGAATAATTTCCAGAAGAAAAATACAAAATTATAGCCAAAAATTTGAAATCAGCTCAACCCCGCCCTCGGGCCCACGTCTCAAAATCCAACAAAATTCACAAAACCCGAAGCTCAGTCACTCAGGAGTCTAACCATACCAAATTTACTCAAATCCGGTAACAAAATCCCATTCAAAACCCCAAAAATCTACTGCAAGAGCTCTTCCTCATTTTCTCCAATTTTTCGCCTCAAATCACAAATTAGATGATGGAATCAAAGACATCAACATAGGTTTAGCCAAAACCAAGTAAGAATCACTTACTCCAATCAACTCCTTGAAAATCCTTTCAAGAATCACCCAAACCCGAGGTCTCTAGCTCAAAATATAAAAAATGGGTTCAAACCCTCATTCTTGAAATTTAACACTGCTACCCAGATATTCCTTCATCGTGAACGCGACCTTCCCTCACGTTCACGTAGCAAAAATAATTCTGCCGCCCAAAACCTTCTTCGCGAACGCGTCCAACCAACCGCGAACGCGATGCTTTGCTGCCCCTCACTTTGCGAATGCGACTACCCTTCCACGAACGCATAGACCAAAAGGTTAGGGTGCCCAGCTGCCTCAACTCCTGTTCACGAACGCTACATCACTCTCGCGTTCGCGATGCACACACAATCCATACCTTCGAGTTTGCGTCCTCTTCTTCACGAACACGAAGAACTAAACCTTCCCAGCTCACAGACACCCTTCGCGAATGTGAGGCTCCTCTCATGAACGCGTAAGAGGAAACCAGAAGAAATACACCAGCAATTATCGACCAACAACCTAGGCCCAAAAATGATCCATTAACCACCCGAAACTCCCTCGAGGCCCCTGAGACCTCAATCAAACATACCAACAAATCCCAAAACATCATACTAACTTAGTCGAACCCTCAAATCAGCTCAAAAATTATCAAAAACACGAATTACACATGGATTCAAGCCTAATGAACTTAAAATTTTCAAATTTTACGAACGATACCGAAACCTATAAAATCACGTCAGATTGACCTAAAATTTTGCAGACAAGTCATAAATGACACCACAAACCTACTCCAACTTCTAGAGATCCAATATGACCTCGATATCAAAAATTCCACTCCCAGTTAAACCCCCCAAATTTCCAACTTTTGCCATTTCGAGCCTAATTCTACTACGAACCTCCAAATTACAATCTGGATGCCCTCCTAAGTCTAAAATCACCTACAGAGCTAACAGAACCATCAAAATTCAAATCCAAGGTCGTTTAAACATAAGTCGGCTTCCAATCAATTTTTCCAACTTAAGCTTTCAATTAAAAGACTAAGTGTCTCAATTCACTCTGAAATCTCTCCAAGCCCGAACCAACCAACTCGGTAAGTCATATAACAACTGTAGAACACAAAAGGATCAGAAAATGGGGGAACGGAGCTACAACTCTTGAAACGACCAGTCGGGTCGTTACATCCTCCCCCTCTTAAACAAATGTTCGTCCTCGAATGGGTCTAGAAACATATCTAGAGTCTCAAATAGGTGTGGATATCTCCTCCGCATCTCCGCTCGGTCTCCCAAGTAGCCTCCTCAACCAGCTACCTCTCCGTTGCACCTTTACTGAAGCTATATCCTTTGACCTCAACTTCCGATCCTGCCAACCTAGAATAGCCACCGACTCCACATCATAAGTCAAATTACCATCCAACTGAATCGTGCTGAATCCAAAACATGAGACGGGTTGCAAATATACTTTCGGAGCATCGAAACATGAAATACTAGATGCACAATCGACAAGCTAGGTGGCAAGGCAAGCTTGTAAGTCACCTCCCTAATCCTTTGAAGTACTTCAAACGACCTAATGAACCGAGGGCTCAAATTGCCCTTCTTCCCGAACCGCATAACACCCTTCATGGGTGAAACCTTCAACAGAACCTTCTCCCCAAAAATGTAAGACAAATCATGGACCTTCCTTTCGACATAACTCTACTGTCTAGATTGCGCTGTGCTAAGCCGTTCCTGAATCAATTTAACCTTGTCTAATGCATCCTGAACCAAGTCTGTACCCAAAAGCCTTGCCTAATCGGGCTCAAACCAACCCACCGGAGATCTATACCGCCTCCCATACAAAGCCTCATATGGGGTCATCTGGATGCTCGATTGATAACTGTTGTTGTAAGCAAACTCCGCGAGTGATAGAAACTGGTCCCATGAACCCCCAAAATCAATGATACACGCACGTAGCATATCCTCCAATATCTGAATAGTGCGCTCAGATTACCCATCCGTCTGAGGGTGAAATGTTGTACTCAACTCCACCTGAGTGCCTAACTCTCACTGCACAGCTCTCCAAAACTACGATATGAATTGCGTGCCTCTATCTGAGATGATAGAAACCAGTACACCGTGAAGGCAAACAATCTTTCTGATGTAAATCTTAGCCAATCGCTCTGAAGAATAAGTAGTGCCCACTAGAATAAAGTGCGCGGACTTGGTCAGCTGATCCACAATCACCCAAATAACATCAAACTTCCTAGAAGTCCTTAAGAGCCCAACTACTAAATCCATGGTGTTCTGCTCCTAGTTCCACTCTGGAATCTCTATCCTCTGAAGCAAGCCACCCGGTCTCTGATGCTCATACCTCACCTACTGATAGTTAAGGCACCGAGCTACAAACCCTACTATGTCCTTCTTCATCCTCCTCCACCAATAGTGCTGCCTAAAGTCCTGATACATATTTGCGGCACCCGGATGAATGGAATACCGCGAACTGTGAGCCTTCTCAAGAATCAACTCATGTAGCCAATCCACATTGGGCACACAAATCCCACCCTACATCCTCAATACCACATCATCCCCAATAGTCACATCCCTAGAATCACTGTGTTGAACCATGTCCTTAAGGACAAGCAAGTGAGGATCATCATACTGGCGCTCTCTCATGCGATCAAATAAGGAAGACCGAGAAACCACACAAGCGAGAACCCGACTGGGCTCCGAAATATCCAATCTCATGAACCGGTTGGACAGAGCATGAACATCAATTGTAAGAGGTCTCTCACCAATGGGAAGAAAAGCAAGACTACCCATACTCACAACCTTCCTACTTAAGGCATCTGCCACCATACTGGCCTTCCTTGGATGATACAGAATAGTGATGTCATAGTCCTTTAGCAGCTCCAACCATCTTCGCTGCCTTAAATTGACATCCTTCTATTTGAACAAGTGTTGGGGGCTTCGATGATTTGTAAATACCTCACAAGACACACCATAGAGATAGTGCCTCCAAATCTTCAACGCATGAACAATTGCAGTTGATAAGTGGGGATTTTGACTACTTATTAGCGTCTTTTAGCTTTTATTTTAGTCCAAAAATGTTTAATTGTATTCCCAAAACCTTATGAAATATGCTTACTTGCAGGAGTATTGGAAAATGAGCCACTACGATGAAATCCAACTCAAGAAGGAGTGATTTTGAACAAAAACAAAAACCAGGCACAAAAGCTCAAGTGCGGACTGCAAATTTTTATCTACGGCCGCAGAATGTGAAGGAAAATCAGCAGAGCCCAGTGCGAAGTGCGGACCGCAAAATTATTGTGCGGATGCAGAAGCTACACAAAAGCCAAAAATCAGAGAGTTACACTATAAGCTCAAAAAGAAATTCGGAATGCACAATAATTGTGTGCGGCCGCAGAAATCAGCTATGCGGCCGCACTCAAGAAGTGTGTGGTCCACAGAAGAGCCCAGTGCGGCCGCACCCAAAATTGTGTGGACCACAGAACATGAAGGATGCCACCGTAATGCAGAATTGTATGGCCGCAAAGTCAACTCCTGTCAAGATATGAAGAAAAGTGCGGATTGCACATATATTTGTGCGGCCGCCGAACCTCCGAATGGGAAATTTTATTCGAAAATTCCTGATTTGTATAAATAGACTACTTTCACGAAGTTAGTTCAAGTTTTGAATGTTGAAAGTTCTGTAGCCATTATTCTTTACCCTTTAGGCAACATTAGCTTATTTTGGTGATTTAACATTGGATTTTCATCTTTTAATCTTGTAATATGAGTTTTGTCATCTTTCCTTCTTTATTTTCTTCTATACCTATTATAAGTAGCTAGATTTTAGCTAGGGTTGTGACCCAACCCTAATATGTGAACCTAATGGGTGTTTGATTTATGGCTTGCTTATGGTTGGATGTATATTATTTAGCCTCGTTCTTGCTTATAGTTGTAGAATTAATGGTTGCAAATATTAGTTCATGCCTATTTGACTTGGTCTCTTCTTGAGAAAGAGAGACTTAGTCTAGGAAATTTGGCTAACAAGAATTTGGGATGAAATAAAGAGATTGATAGTCCCAATTAAAGGGTTGGACCTAGAGATAGTAAAGCTCGACTTGAACATTTTATCAACTGTTTTGTTCAATACCCATTTGGACTTGAGAAAGCCAAATCGGACAAAATCACTCTCCTACCCAGAGGTATTGAGTGGGTATTTGAGTGTTGATGGCTATAATACACCCCGACCAACAAAACAAGCTTTAAAGTTTACAACCCGTTAGTCAAACACCTAGGTGAAGGTCATAGACTTAGGCCTTTTTACATATTTGAAAAACATCCAAAAACAATATTCTCTAGTTTTATATCTTAGAATTGTAATCATTAGCGTAATTTTATAAGTAAAAACAAAACCATATTTGTGGAAGTACAATCAAGATACTTCACGTGCTTTATCCAAATATATGGCACTAATCCCATCAGCTCCCTGTGGATTCATTCCTGACTCCTTGCTGGGTATTATTATTGCAATCGACTGTTTCATAACCCCAAATAGAGGTGTGACTTGGACGAGACCAATTTTTGACGCCGTTGCCGAGGAGCTAAAAACAGATTTAGCTATATATTTTGTTTTGTGTGTGATTTGACTTCTTTTCCTTCCGTGTTACTAATCTTTTTGTGAAACAATTGTAGGTAAAACAATGTCTCTCAACAACAATGATCCTCTCGGAAACATGCTATTGGGGGATAACTTGGATGATGACCAAGTTGAAGAGGTTCCTCTTGAACCTCAAGCAAATAGACGAGGCCGACCACCTCAATACAATGTTCCCGTTCCACCCCCATCTCCACCAAGAGAGGCTCCACAACAGGTGTTGCCAAATGAAGGATATGCAAGTGCCATAGTCCCGCCCCCCATTAGGGCGGGCAACTTTAAAATCACAAATGTTATGCTCACATTGCTAGCGCAACGGGGATTCTTCAACGGGGCTCCAAATCAAAATGCACACAAACACTTGAAGGGGTTTGTGGACACTTGCTGGGAGAGTAAATAGACAAACGTCTCCGAGGATGATTTAAGGTTGAGGCTATTTTCTTTCTCTCTACGAGGGAAAGCCTTGGATTGGTTAGAAAGTTTGCAAAACCATTCTATCCGTACATGGGATGAATTGGCGGAGAAATTTATTTCCAAGTTATTTTCTCTCGGGCATATGGCTACTCTTAGAGACGAGATTATAACATTCAAACAAGAATACAATGAGCCCTTGCATGAGATATGGAAGAGGTACCGAACTATGGTGAAAGAGTGCCCAAACAATGAACAAACGATATGATTCAATATACTTTCTATAGGGGGATCAACACTACCAATCAATGCGTGGTCAACCAACTTGCCGGTGGAAGTTTCATGACAACACCATATGCAGAATCTTGTGACATCTTAGATAAAATGGTAGATACTTCATCAGCATGGAAAAGTAGAGAAGATGTTCCTCAAAGTGATCCAAACGTGATTCACCTACATAAAGAATTGCATGATCATGGGCAAGCAATTGCCGAGTTGACCACCACAATGAATCAATTAGATAAGGCTCAACTTCAATAAGTGCAAGGTCCTAAGCAAGTCAATGAAATGAAGGAAGATAATGATGGTAAACAACAGAAGGCAAAAGGGTCCTCAAGTGCACAACCGTGCAGAACATTATGTGCAAGAATATAGTGGGTTTGATCAAGATGAATCTTACAATGACCAAGAGGAGGAAGTAAAATATGTGAACAACTTCCAAGGGCAAAGAAAAATCGCTCAGGGCCCGAATCAACAACAATGGCGACCTCATGGTAATCGTGGGAATTGGAATTCTAGCAACCAAGGCAATTGGAATGGTGGTAGCAACCAAGGTAATTGGAAAAATCAAAACAATCAAGTAAATTGGAATGGTCAAAATAACCAAGTCAATTGGAGTGGTAATAGTCAAGAATATTGGGGAGGCAACAACCAAAGGGTATGGAACAATAACAAAGGAAATCGGGGGTCAGACTTTCAAAGGCCCCTGATGTATCAACAACCGAGAAACCCGCCTCCTTATCCTCCCATGGTCCAAGCTCTTCCAACAATGATATGTGAAAAATTGAGAACATGTTCAAGCAAATTATGGAGAAGAATAATGACTCCGATGCTCAACTAGCCTCTCACAACACTTTAATTCGCAATTTGGAAGTTCAATTGGGGCAAATCTTGCAAGCTTTAAACACTCGTCCTAAAGGGGCACTACCAAGTGACACAGTGGTGAACCCAAAGGGTAGGAACAACACAGGACATGCCATGGACATTACTACAAGGAGTGGAAAAGATGGAGATGCACTCACCTCAAGTATAAGGAAAATTTTGGATGATGAGAAAGTGATACAAAAAGATGATATTTCAAACAATGTGGTGCAAGAAAATGACGAAGTAAGAATTGATATTGATGACAATGTGGAGGAGACTCAAGAGGAAGTGAACCCATCTACGGAGCCATTGTTGACATATCGAAACCGGTAGTGCCAAAAGCTAAGGCACCAATGCCAAGGCCTCCTCCTCCATACCCTTAAAGGCTTGCCAAGAAAAATGGTGAGAATCAATTCAAAAAGTTTATTGACATGATGAAAAGTCTATATATTAATGTGTCGTTGGTTGAGGCTTTGGAGCAAATGCCTGATTATGCAAAGTTCATGAAGGACTTGGTGACAAAGAAGTGGTCGATGAATTATGAAACTATAAAGCTGACTCATCAAGTGAGTGCAATTGTGCACTCAATGGATCCTAAATTAGAAGATCCCGGTGCTTTCACAATCCCTTGTACCATTGGAAGTGTCGACTTTGTAAAGCTCTTTGTGATCTTGGGGAAAGTATCAATTTGATGCCCAATTCGATTTTCAAGACTTTGGGAATTAGGCAACCAAGACCCACCTCTATGAGATTACAAATGGTGGATCGTACCATGCAGAGACCGTTGGGTATAATTGATGATGTGTTGGTTCGTGTTGATAAATTCATTCTCCTGGAGGATTTTGTGATTCTTGATTGTGAAGTGGACTATGAGGTGCTGATTATTTTGGGTAGACCTTTCCTTGCTACGGGGAAGGCTCTCATTGATGTGGAAGCTGGTGAGCTCACTTTCTGGGTGGGTAATGAAAAGGTGGTTTTCCATGTGTGCAAATCTATGAGGCAACCCGAGGTCGCCCAAATTCACACTACTAATTGGAATTCTGAAGCAGTCGATGCAATTATGATTACCCAACTTTAGTCGGGGTCGATTTCTCAGAGAGCTTATATTGGATTAGGTATATACTCAGACTAAGTGTATGACGTGCCTAAAATGCACTTCCACATACTTGGTTGTTTTTGATCTACTTCTAATTTATGCTAATGTTTGCAAGTATAAAGCTATAGAACGATATTTTTGGTGTTTTTGTTTTTCAAGTTTATAAAAGATCTAGGGTCGTGACTTCCACCTAGGTGTTTTCCTAACGGGTTGTGGGCTTTAGGGCAGATTTCGTTGGTCGAGGTGTAACATAGCAATCAACACGCAATTACCCACTCTATACCTCTCTATAATATGATGATTTTGTCTAATTTGGATTTCTCAAGTCCAAATGGTAATTCACAAAATTGTTGATATATGCTCAAGTCGGGTTTTACTACCTCTAGATTCAACCCTTTAATTGGGACTATCAGTTTCTTGTTAGCCAAGTTTTCTTAGACTTAGTCTCTCTTGATCAAATAGAGACTAAGTCAATTAGGCATGAACCAATATTTGCAACCATTAATTCTTATATTAAAGTAAGAACTAGGCTAAATATGATACACCCAACCTTAAACAAGCCGTAAATCAAACACTCATTAGGCACCCACACTAGGGTTGGGTCACAACCCTAGCTAGAAATTTAGCTACTCATAGATAAAAATGAAGAAACTAAAGAACAAAAGAAGATTAAACTCATATAAGATGAAAAAGGGATGAAAATTCAATGTTAAAATTATAAACTATCACAAAGTTTCCCAAATCAATAGGTAAAAAATGGCTATCTAATTTTTTAGGTTCAAACTTGACCTAAATTTGACAAAAAGAACTATTTATACACAACTAAAATTTTCGGACAAAATTTCCCTTTCGGAGGTTCTGCGACCGCATAATTCTATGTGGCGGTCCGCACTTTGAAACTAATCTTGACAGGAGGGATTTCTGCAGCCGTACAATTCTGAATTGCGGCTACATTTCTTCAGGTTATGCGGACCACACATTTCTGAGTGCAGCCACACTCTAGACTTTTGTGGCCGCACAATAATAGTGCGGTCCGCATTTCTTCATGGACTAGAACTCCAACTCTCTGATCCTCAATATGCGGTCCGCACTTCGCAAAGAATTTTTGTCAGAGGTCCTTCATAGTCCGCAACCGCACTCAATATTGTGCGGTCCCCACTTTTCCTCTTTTTGCTCGGTTTTATTCCTTGTCCAAAAATACTCCTTCTTGAGTTGAATTTCCTTATTTTGGCTCATTTTCCAATACTATTGCAAGAAAGCATATTTTATCAGTTATCACTTATCGGGAATAACTTTTAAGCATTTTTGAGCTAAAATGAAAGTAAAAGAGTGCAAATAAGTAGTCAAAATCCCTACTTATCAACTCCCCCAAACTTATGCTTTTGCTTGTCCTCAAGAAAATAAGGTAATTCCCACCTCCACAAGAAAAGAGTTATTTCAGCTAGCCTAAGGTGAATCAAACGCACATCAATTGGGACAAACAATTACCCACACACCATGAATTATCAACAAGGCGATGTTTTGAATATTAAAGCACAAATAGATCTAATGTGACACTTGAACATCAAGAGTTGGCTTTGCTCATCAAGGAAGTTCACACGTTCATGTAGGTCACTGTGGATCCCAAACTCCTCCTCTTATACTCTTCGTTACCTCATCTCACTTAAGAATGTATCGCTCAAATCAATGGCTTGTGAAAAGTTCTCTCGTCACTCTCAAAAGAATGTTACAAGTACGGCTCTAAGTACCATATACTTTCCCCTCGTGTAGATCACCACTAATGTAAGCTTACTCAGTTTGAAATCGCGTAGGGCTTTTGCATCATGTAATGAGAGCTTTTGGGCTAAGGTGGTAAATGTTGGAATAGAACGGGTTCATCTTTCCTTAAGCTCCATTTTTTCTCTTTGTGGCTCGTGCTTTGCCGACTCTTTGAGTCATTTTCTTTTTCCTTAGAGAACTAGAGATACTTGACATCACTCTTTCTTGGTCATGATATTCATTTTCTCCTTCTTTTTTTCCTCCATGCTTTGCACTTTTCCTTTCTTTTGAATCCCTTCAACCCTTCAACATTATTCACTTTCTTTTGTGTTTTTCTTTTGTTATTTCTTTCTTTTTTTCTTTGCCTTTCCTTTTCTTCATTTATTTTCTCTTCTTGTGCCTTGATACCATTTTAAAACTCATCGTCTCTCCCCCAAACTTATCTTTTCGCCATTTGTTTCTCATGAGTGCTAAGGAAAGCTTGGGTGCTAGGAGAGGGTCACTATAAAACGGGTAAAGGCTTGTAACATAGTTATCGAATGAAAAAGACTTCAGGTTGAAATGGGTTGACTAGGGATAAAATCATTGGTAGGCCATGGAAAGTTTCAAAACGGGTCAATGAGATCCTACAATCACTTCTCAAGCCAAGAAAAACTTAGAATTTCGCCTAGAAACACATCCGGGCCAAGTTCTAGACCATTCACATGGGCACTTGGACTTGTAAAAAAATATCTCACCTCTCACACAATCGGATTGTTAAAAAGGATAGAGTCGAGGGCCCACAACAACCGCTTTCAAGATTGAAAATTGCTAATGGTTCAACTAAACCACTCAATGATTGCCTAAGTCAACACAAGAGTCACAAGGTCACTGACTAGAGTCATTTCTTTCCAAAAACTTGTCTTTAACCATAAACGTGTAGTTAAGTGTGTTGGTACAACCTGAAGCATTCTTGACCCTTTTTATTCATTAATACTACTTTTTTTTTTACCTAAACATAAAAAAACGGACTCAATCCCTTAAGAAAGTTGTCACGCCATCCATCATTGGGAAGAGCCGCCAGTTCACTTAATACCCACCTTTGGAAAGAACCATGGCATTAAGAAAACCAACGGCTTATTGCCTACTTAAACATAAAAAAGAAGCTACGAAATCAAAAAAGCAGCTATTGAAGTAAATAATAAGTTATACTACTAAGCATTTTTTTTTAAAGAAGCTATGAAATTGTGATGACCCAAAAGGTCATCTTATGAATTAAGACTCCGTTCCAGGATCATTAACCTTAAAAAGGAAAATTTTTATTACTTCGATTTGCATGCGCAGTCTGAGCATGAAACCGGAAAGCTTTTATGTGAAAATATGAGAAATAATAATTTTGGAATTTTAAATTTAGTTTTTAGTTGACTCGGGTCAACATTTTGAGTAAACGGACTCAGATCTGTGTTCCGATGATCTCGGGAGGCCCGTAGTAAAATATGGGACTTGGGCGTATGCCCTGAATTAAATTCCAAGGTCCCTAGCTTTAGAAATCTATTTTTTGAAGAAAATAATTTTGTTGGATTATTAAGGAAATAAAGAAATGAATTAATGTGTGAAATCGTTGGTATCAGGCCCATATTTTGGTTCCAGAGCCCGGTACGGATTTGTTATGATATTTAAGTCCTATATATGAAATTTGGTAAAAATCGGAATTGATTTGACGTGATTCGGACGTCTGATTGAGAAATAGTGAAATTGAAGTTTTCTTGAGAAGATCATGAGTTTTGGGGTTGAATTCGCAGTTTTAAATGTTATTTTTGTGATTTGATCACACGAGCAAGCCTGTATGATGTTTTTAGACGTATGTTCATGTTTGGTTTGGAGCCCTGAGGGCTCGGGTAGGCTACGGAGTGTTTAGAACTTATAAATCTCAGCTGGTGCATCTGGTGTCTGTCACCAAGCCTCTGATCTCGCAATTGTGAGATCAGGCTCCGCAATTGCGAAGTTGACAGACCTGGGAAATGCAACATTTTTGTTCGTAAATGCGAACCAGGATTGGGAAGGCCATCCACGCAAATGCGAGATTTACTTCGCAAATTCCAAGACTGCCCAACAAGCCCAGAAGTCGCAAATGCAAAATTTAGGTCAGAAATGCGAAGGCAACAATAATTTCGAGGGTTCGCAATTGCGAACCCCTGATTGCATTTACGATAACCGCAACCTTCTAAGTGGTATTTTAGACTAGATTTCACCTATTTTTTAATTCTCTCAAACCCTAAACCTCCATAGGCGATTTTCCAAAGGTCAAACTTCTCCAAATCATAGGAAAGTGATTCCTAACTACTTTCATTCAATCCTTTACAACTTTTTACAAGATTTCAACCAAAAACCTAGAACTTCATGGTAAAATTTGGGATTTTTGGGTAGATCTTAGGAATTTCAAAATTTGGGAATTTAGACCTCGAATTGAGGTCGTATTCCAAAACCAATTGTATATCCGGGCTCGGGGGAGAATGGGTAAACAGATTTTGGTCCGAACCTCGAGTTTAGACCAAGCGAGCCCTAGGTCAATTTTTGTCTTTTAACAAGAGAACATAGGAAAACCATAGTTTTTCATTAAAGTTAATTCCTTTAGTTATAATTGATGTTAATGAACCAATTATGATTAGATTGGAGCGGTTTAGAGGCAAATTCTATGGGAAAAGTTGTGATTGAGCAGTGAGTGGCCTGTGGAATTGAGTTAAGTGTTTGGTTTAACCTTGACTTGAGGGAATAGGAATCCCCAACTTAAATGCTATGTGAAATTTCATGTGTGTGGTGTATAGGTGAGGTGGAGAGTATCTATGCACCCCCAAATTATCTGTGTAATATGATCCCTTCCCTGATTCCAATTTATTATATTTCTGTCTTAATTGTTTCATGATCATTGATGCCTCCATGTCTACTTGTTTTCGTCAACTTGTGGTTAAATAGTGTTTCACATATTTGGAAGTGTTAATTGATCCCTTGGCTTCATTGTGATACAAAAATGGTTGAGCTGGTTGATAGTGTTTTACGATACACTGTGGTTGGTTTCATTGTGAAATGATAACTGATGAAGTTCATGAATAGTACAACTTTCTGCTTACAATTCTTGAGACATAAATATTGTGAAAGGCATTGACCTAAATTTTTAAATATTTTTATAAATAAAGAGATGTGATTGTCTGGTGGGAGCGGGTTGTACGCCGCAACAAGGAGTAATAAGGGAGGACATGTGGGATCGAGTTGCACGCCGCAACAGGAGAAATAAGGATGATATATATATGGAGGTGCAATAAGGGTGGACAGGTGGGAGCGAGTTGCGCGCATACACAAGGAGCAATAATGGAGGATATTCATGCTTTACTGATTATATGGTAAAGACTGGAAAACTTATTGTTTTATTCTATTGTTCCCATACTTTGATTTTACTGTTATTTTAAATTGAAACTTGGAAATTTTCGTGAGGATTGGTTATAAACGCAGCAGGCCCCTCGAGTAGTCGAACAAATGAGAGGTTGTCGACGAAGGGGTCAAAGGTGCTTCTCTCAAGAGATTTCCATAACTCTCGTAACTCTAGGCGATCTTGCATTTCCAATCGTGCTTGGTGCTTTAAGTTTATAAAGCCACGAAAATGATGGAGATCTGGAAAAGTTAACCGAGTTGTTTTATTAATTGTTGCAAGTTACTGTTTAATTAGTTTATTATTCCCTTCTTGCTTTATTATACATTATATCCAGGTTATGTTATAAAGGCCCCGCTGTATCCTCATCACTACTTCGTCGAGGTTAGGCTTGGCACTTACCAGTACATGGGGTCGCTTGTACTGATACTGCACTCTGCACTTCTTGTGTAGATCCAGGTTCGGCCAGAGTTGAGTTATCGAGTAGTAGATGAGCATTCGTACGGAGAGACGAGGTAGATCTGTTATTCCTAGAGTCTTCTCTACATTATTTAGATTGTTGTTTTATTTCATTCAAAACATATATATATTTCTTTCAGCAAAATACTTGTAGTATTCTTTAGTAGTTCGTGAATTGTGACTGCAGAACCTGGGTAGCTAGATATTAGAATTAGTTTCGAGTTTCATTTCATTAATTCGTACATTACTCTTGATTCCTCTGTTGGATAGTGTTAGATTTTGCATTATCCTAAACTACTTGCTCATATTTAATTAAATTGTTTTAAGATAACGGTTAATTAATTTCTAACATTGGCTTGCCTAGAAAGTGTGATTTTTAGGCGCCATCAAGGTCCCGGGGGGTTGGGAAGTTGGGTCGTGACATAAATAAACTAGTGAAAGTAAGACAAATGAATGTACAAACCGAGGGGAATCGAATATATACATCATAAGAGAGGGAGGAATATGTACATAATGAAAGAGAAAATAAAGATAAAAGAAAAAGAGTATTAAAGTTATTACAGGCCAATGTAATCAAATCAAACCAATCAAAATAGACCACCCCTTGAATAAAAATAAGCATTGTCCTCAATGCTTAAAAAAATCAGAATAAGGAAGGGTAGAGAGTAAAGAGAACTCCATATGTGGTCTTAGTGTGCATGGAATCATCATCACCCTCGGGCTCCTCCAACTGGATCTCATCATCTTCTGCTTGGAGAGTAACGTGGTTGGTGAACATTTGAAGCACCTCCTCAGTAGTATGTGCAGCAAGGTCTGTCTCGTCAGACTGGCTAGCTGGTGCCTCTACTGATGGTGTTGTTGGATCTGCTGATACTGATGGATCTGCTGATACTGATGGATCTGTCTCAATCAGTAAGTCAACTGGGAGATCGCCAGTTGATGCAATATTGGTCACTTCCTTTCTCAATCTATCCAGTGATTTCTTCGAGGCCTAAGATTTCCTCATCTTCTTCACCTGTTTTCCAACTCCTGAATAGCTCCCCCATGTGGCACCACTGTATCCATAATGGTCTTCTTATTGTCCAGGATCTTCTTCAATATTTCCTCCACTGACGGAGGAACCTGTGGTGCTGTAGGGGTAGAAGACTATTCTGCAACAACACTAGATATGTCAGACAACTTTGAGGTAGTTGTCTGCATCCACTTGTTAAGACTCGCCAATGTCTAGGAGACTCGTAGCGCAGTGAGTGGATATGTGGATGATGCAGGCACTGGTACTGATGCTGATTGTCTAGAAGATGGAGGGGATGGCATGTCGGCTGTCCCGATGGAAGGACCGACTGTTGTTGAATGCCTGTCAGTTGTAGAAGGCATGGCAGTTGTTGAAGGCTCAACAACTAAATCTGTAACCATCATCGATGGCTCATCAGACCTGCCAACAGTGGAAGTTTCCTTACCCTTGAACTTTGGGTTCCTCTGGCCTCGCAAGGAGTACCATGAGAAGGGCTTTTTGGCCCGTACTTTTGTATCAGAACTCCTAGGCTCCACCTTTGGATCAGTGATATATTCTATGAGGGTGTTGGGATATGGGTAGGAGCTTTCACCTTTCCGAAAAACCACTGAGATGTTGACCGACATGATGGCACCCACATTTATTGGGTACCTGGCCATGATAGATGCCACCAAAATTGCTCGGGGCATAGGAAGATTGTTCTCATTCTGGCTTGGTTCAATTTGACTGCACACAAAAGTTTTCCACCATTTTGCTTCAAAATTGAGGGTGGCCCGTGCAATAGAAACCCCCACTGCGATCCATGGTGGTGGTGGTCCTGGAGCTGCAACATGTCTGCTAGCCAGGGGCGAGCTGCATCACCCATAGCAAGCTTTTTCACGTATTGGATTGCCTCTACCTCCTCGAATCCCAAGTAACTGTTTAGAGTGTTTTGGTCGAATCTGACCTTTAAGTTCCTCACTTTGGTAACTTTGGTACCCTTCTTGATGTGTGCCATATTGGCATAAAACTCCCGTACCAAATGCTCTTTGGCATTCATAACACTTTGGGTGAACCACATCTATTCCTTGCGCTCTCGGAACTACTTAAGGACATTTGGATTGTATGTATCCAAATCCTTTAATAAGAACTGTCGCTCAAGTGTGAGCGATCTCTGGGGCCACCACTCTGAACTTTGTGAAGTCCGTCAAACTCACGAACCTGTCCTCCCATGCTTCCTTCTTATTCGAACTCTCTAGGACTCTCACTCTCATGTCACCTCCTCTACCATCATTAGGAACATCATCATCATCTACTACAACTAGTGTAGAGGGAGTGTGTATAGAAGAGGGATCCGAACCCTGGCTACCAGCATCTGAACCCTCAGAAGAACTTGGTATGGTGAAGGGTTCGTTGAAAAGTTGGTATCTCCCCAAGAATTGTGATGGTTGGGACTAGGCCTCAGGTTTTTTCTCCATTAAGTGGCTATCGGAGGCTTCCCTAGATGGGATGTAAGAGCTGGATTCTAAGGGCTCTGTGGCCCTACCTCCTTTTGATGTATCACCTCTGCCTCATGATCGAACCATTATCTACAATACAAAGCACATAGGTCAGTTAAAGTCCAGAAGAAGCAGTGTTAACAGCTGCAGAATATCAGTGCACAAATGTAAAAGTGTGGACCACATAATTTCAGAGTGCGGCCGCAGACTGCCTTATGCGAACCGCACAAATTTGAAGTGCGGTCGCACAAGTGAAGTGCGGACAGCACAATTTTGAGTGCGACCACACAAAACGAGGTTCAGACTATTGGTTCTCTGATGTTTCAAAGTGCGGTCGCACATAATTTTACGCGGACCACACAATTTTCTGCGGAACGCATAATTTTGAGTGTGGTCCGCACATTTCATGCTCAATATTTTTCCCTAACTAAGAATCTGTGGACCGCACAATTTCATGTGCGGAGGCATAATTTTAATTAAAACGGCACTGACTTAGGTTTTGCATTTATTTGCACAATTAAGACATGGTATTGGCAAATTAATCATGATACATGGTCTACCCAACCCCCAATGAGTGCATATGATATTACTCAAACAATTTTAATCACACATTAAGAAACTTTGACATTATCGGCCTAAAAATAACTATACCACTTAAGAACAAAAACTACGAAAAATTTAAAGAAATCTAACCATGAATCTGAACATACCAGTGATGAAGGATGCATGGATGAATCGAAACTGATGAAATGAGTGTGGAGTGTGAAACAATTTGTGTGTACTGTGCTTGCTTAGGTCTCAAGGTCTCAGAGTGTGTAAAGTTGTGAATAGTGATATGAGGACCTATTTATAGGGTTGACCAAATTAGGTCAGAAATGAAGCTGAGTGCGACCGCACAATTTTGAGTGCGGTCCGCACCCTTTACCTGAACCTTGTTGGAGCTCTGCGGTCTGTACAAAGGTGAGTGCGACCGCAGAATGGCCATTTCTCTGTAATTCCAAACTTTAGAGAGTTGGGTTTTTGGGTTTCTAGTTGTGCGGCCGCACAGAGAATTGTGCGGTCACAGATTCCTCTATGTTGTGGCAATCAATTTTTGTGCGGTCCGCACAATAAATGTGTGGTTCACACTTTTTTAACACTTGGCCATTTTTTCTTGAACACAGTACCTGCAATGCATACTCATTCCTGCAATTCACTTCAAAACCAGTTAGCTCAAAACAAAACCTATCTATAAAAGAAGAAAACAAAAAAAGAAAGATGGGCTGCCTCCCAAGCAGCGCCTGGTTTAATGTCGCGACACGACACAGATTACCATTAATCACTTGGATTTACTTAATGCCACGACGTGGCCATAATCAACTTTGCCAAGATAATGCTTCACCCGGTGACCGTTGACTCTAAACACTTCATCATTTTTATTCTTCAAGTCTAATGCAAAAAAGGGCGTCACATTCACAACCTCAAACGGACCACTCCACTTAGATTTCAATTTTTCCGGAAACATCCGTAACCGAGAGTTGAACAAACACAAGATCACCTTCTTTGAACTACTTGTTCCGGATTTACTTGTCATGGAGGTACTTCATCTTGTCCTTATATAAGGAAGAACTTGTATAAGCATGGTACTGGAATTCATCAAGCTCATTCAATTGTGCCACCCTTAAGTTGGCGGCGACATCCCATTCAAGATTAAGCTTTTTCAATGCTCACATATCCTTATGCTCAAGTTCCACCGAAATGTGTCAAGATTTCACGAACAATAACCGGTAAGGTGACATACCAATTGGTGTTTTGTAATCCATCCTATAAGCCCAAAGAGCATCATCAAGTTTCTTCGACTAATCTGTTCGGTTAGCATTCACTATCTTTGACAAAATACTCTTGATTGTCCAGTTGGAGACTTCCATTTGCCCGCTTGCTTGAGGGTGATAGGGGTTCGAGACTTTGTGAGTGACACCATACTTGGTGAGTAAGGTATCAAAAGATTTGTTGTAAAAGTGCAATCCCCCATCACTTATAATGGCACTTGTAGTACCAAATCTTGTGAAGATGTTCTTTTTCAAAAATGCCACCACTCTTCGAGCTTCATTGTTGGGTAAAGCCACGGCTTCAATCCATTTTGACACATAGTCCACAACAACCAAAATGTAAGTGTTCCCACAAGAGATCACGAACGGACCCATGAAATAAATGGCCCACACATCAAAAATGACAATTTCCAAGATGGTGGTGAGAGGCATCTCATTTTTCTTAGAAATCCCACCGGCCCTTTGATATTCATCACAAAGCTTGACTAGATCATTAGCATCCTTGTAGAGAGTAGGCCAATAGAATCCACAACTCAACACTTTTGTTGTCGTTCTAGCTCCACCATGGTGACCACCATATGGTGAAGGGTGGAAAGCCTCAATAATTTCCACTTGTTCTTCCTACGGCACACATCGTCGAATCAAACCATCGGTACAAATCCGGAAGAGATATGGCTCATCCATTAATATTCAAGGCAATCCTGTTTGAGCTTCTTCCTTTGGTTTGAAGAGAACTCATTCGGTGCAATACCACTCACAATATAATTTTCCAAGTCGGAAAACCACGGCATACCGATCATTGAAATGGCTAGAAGTTGTTCATCGGGGAAGGAATCATTTATCCCAAGGCCGTCATGTGGCCTCCTCTCCTCCTCCAAGCGAGACAAGTGGTCCGCTTCTTGGTTTTCACTACCCTTGCGCTCTTGAATTTCTATGTCAAACTATTGCAATAGAAGCATCCACCACATTAACCTTGCCTTTGAATTCTTTTTTCTCATTAAGTACCGAAGCGCCCCCACATGATCGGTGTGGACAATCACCTTTGTACCCATCAAGTACAGGTGGAACTTCTCCATAGCAAAGACAATAACAAGTAGCTCTTTTTCGGTCACTGTGTAATTGATTTGGGCATCATTCATGGTCTTACTAGCATAGTAGATCGGATGAAAGATTTTGTTGATACGTTGCCCCAAAACTGCTCTGATCTCCACATCACTTACATCACACATGAGCTCGAAAGGCAAGTTCCAATACGGTGTGGTGATAATAGGAGTAGTAGTCAACTTGAAGTACATTACCTTCCTCTAGCATGAAGTGACATTTCTCCCAATTCAATACCAAGTTTGTCTCCTCACATCTTGCCAAGACCTTATCCAAATTTTTCAAGCAATCATCAAAAGAATTCCCGACCACGGAAAAGGAATCCATTAAAACCTCAAGAAAATCCTCCACCATGTCGGTGAAGATAGCCATCATACACCTTTGAAAAGTCGCTGGTGCATTACATAATCCAAATGGCATCCACGAAAATGTAAAAGTACCATAGGGACATGTGAAAGTAGTCTTCTCTTGGTCCTCCAGAGCAATAATAATTTGATTGTAGCCAGAACATACATGAAGGAAACAATAGATAGCACGGCAGGCCAACTTATCAAGCATTTGATCAAGGAATGGGAGTGGGAAATGATCTTTCCTTGTGACTTTGTTGAGCTTGCGATAGTCCATATACACTCTCCACCCGATCACCGTTCTTGTAGGAATCAACTTGTTCTTGTCATTGCTGACCACAGTCATGCCCCATTTCTTTGGGACACATTGCACCAAAGAGGTCCACGAGCTATTGGAAATGGGGTAAACAACCCCGACATCCAACCATTTTATGATCTCCTTCTTCACCACCTCTTGTATTGCTTCATTTAGTCTTCTTTGATATTCAACAAAGGGTTTGGCATTCTCCTCCAAAATAATCTTGTGCATACAAAAGGCAGGGCTTATGCCCCGAATATCCGCCAATGTCTATCCGATAGCTTTCTTCCTCTTTTGTAGCACCACCAAAGTAGAGTCTACCTGCATATTAGTCAAACAAGAGGAAAGAATAATCGGTAAACTCATACCTGAGATATGGAGGTAATGACTTTAACTCCAAAGTGGGAGGCTCTTCGATTGAGGGATTTGTTGGAGGAGTCTTCCTGTTCCCAAGATCTAAGGACAATTTTCAGGGTTCATAAGTGTAAGACCCCATTCCTTGAAATGCATTCAAACATTCCACATAGACATTCTTATCATCATCATGATTAAGCAATACGGCCTCCAAAGTATCATCAAAATTCATCATGGCACTAGCATCATCAACAATCATCCCGGTCACTAAATCCACAAATGAACAAACTTCATTGCTATTCGGTTGCCTCATAGATTTGCAGACATGAAAAACCACCTTTTAATCACCCACCCAGAAGGTGAGGTCACCGGCTTCCACATCAACAAGATCCTTCCCTGTAGCAAGGAAATGTCTCCCCAATATAATAGGCACTTCATAGTCTACTCCTCAATGAAGAATTACAAAGTCCACCGGGAGGATGAACTTATCAACACGAGCCAACACATCATCAATAATACCCAATGGTCTCTTCATAGTACGATATGCCATTTGCAACCTCATAGATGTGGGTCTTGGTTTCCCAATTCCAAAAGTTTTGAACATCGAGTAGGGCATCAAGTTGATATTCTCCCCTAGATCACAAAGACCTTTGTCAAAGTCGGTGCTCCCAATGGGGCAAGGGATTGTGAAAGCGTCGGGATATTCTCCCCAAGGGATTTCGGAGCCATTGAGTGAACACTTGCACTCACATGATATGTCATCTTTGTGGTCTCACAATTCATCGACCTCTTCTATCTCGCCAAATCTTTCATGAACTTTGCATAGTCGGGAATTTTTTCCAAGGCCTCAACCAATGACACATTAATGGATAAGCTCTTCATCATGTCAATAAACTTCTTTAATTGTTTCTCTCCATTTTTCTTGGCAAGCCTTTAAGGGTATGTAGGAGGAGGCCTTGGCATTGGTGCCTTAGACTTTGGCACTACCGATTCCGATATGTCAATAATGTGTTCCCTATACGGGTTCACTTCTTCTTGATTATCATCCATATTTTCATCAATATCAATTCTCACTTCGGCATTAGCTTGAACCACACTGTTTGCAATCTCATCTTCTTGAATCACTTCATCATCAGCCACAATTATTCTTTCATTTGAGGTGGTTTCATCCCCACCTTTTCCACTCCTTGTGGTTATAGACATGGCATGTCCCGTGTTGTTCCCACCCTTCAGGTTCACCACCCTGTCACTAGGTACTACCCCCTTAGGACGAGTGTTTAACGCTTGCGATATTTTCCCTAATTGAACCTCCAAATTGCGGATTGAAGTGTTGTGAGAGGATAGTTGAGCATCAGAGTCGGCATTTTTCTCCATCATTTGGTTGAACATATTCTTAATTTGCCTCATTTGATTATTGGAAGAGCTAGACCCATGAGGATAAGGAGGCGAGTTACTTGGTTGTTGATACATCAAGGGCCTTTGAATGCCCGACCCTCGATTCCCTTGGTTATTATTATTCCAACCTCCTTGGTTGTTGCTTCCCCAATATATTGATGGTTTCCACTCCAATTACTTTGGTTTTTTTGATTGATCCAATTCCCTTGACTGTTTTGATTGTTCCAATTACCTTGATTGTTCTTACCACCACTCCTTGGTGGTTTTGATTGCTCTAATTTCCTTGATTCCCTTGAGATTGACATTGTTGTTGATTTAGGACTTGAGATTTGTTTCTTTTCCCTTGGTAGTTGTTCACATATTGCAATCATTCCTCTTGTTCATTGTATGATTCATCTTGGCAAACCCATTATCATCTTGAACATATTGTTCCACACGGTTTTGCACTTGTTGACCCTTTTGCCTTCTTTTGTTCACCATCATACTAACACCTTCCATTGCATTCACTTATTTAGGACCTTGAAATTGTTGAAGTTGAGCTTTGGCTAATTGATTCATCATGGTCGTCAACTCGGCAATTGCTTGCCCATGATCATGCAATTCCTTATGTAGGTGAATCACATTAGGGTCACCTTGAGGAACATTTCCTCTACTTTTCCACGCCGAAGAAGTATCCTCCGTTTCATCTAAGATCTCACAAGCTTCGGCATATGGCATTGTCATGAAATTTCCATCGGCAAGTTGGTTGACCACACATTGATTGGTAGTATTGATCCCTCTATAGAAAGTTTGTTGAATCATAGCCTTAGTCATGTCATTATTCAGGCACTCTTTCACCATAGTATGGTACCTCTCCCAAGTCTCGTACAAAAGCTCATTGGGTTCTTGCTTGAATGCTAGAATCTCGTCTCGAAGAGTAGCTATATGCCCGAGAGAAAAGAACTTGGCAATGAATTTCTCCGCCAATTCATCCCATGTACAGATAGAATGGTTTTGTAATCTTTCTAACCAATCCAAGGCTTTCGCCTGTAGAGAGAAGGGAAATAGCCTCAACCTTAGAGCATCCGCTGAGATTTTTGTCTATTTACTCCCCTAGCAAGTGTCCACAAATCCCTTCAAGTGTATATATGCATTTTGAATCAGACCCCCAGTGAAGAATCCCCGTTGCACTGGCAATGTGAGCATAACATTAGTGATTTGGAGGTTTCCCGCCCTAATGCGTGGCGGGACTATGGCACTTGCATATCCTTCATTTGGCAACACCCGGTGTGGAGTCGCTCATAAGGAGGTCGGCCTCACCTATTTGCTTGACGTTCAAGAGGAACCTCATCAACTTGTCCATCATCCACATCCTCCCCCAAAGGCAAGTTTTCGAGAGGATCATTGTTGAGAGCCATTTTGTACCAACAATTGTTTCACAAGAAAAGTTAGTAAACCGGAAGGAAAGGAAGACAAGTCATACACAAAACCAAATATATAGCTAAATCTGTTTTTAGCTCCCCGGCAACGGCGCCAAAAATTGATGTCCCCCGAATTCACACCACTAATTGGAATTGTGAAGCGGTCGATGCAATTATAATTACCCAACGTGAGTCGGGATCGATTCCTTAGAGAGCTTATATTGGATTAGGTATATACTCGGACTAAGCATATGACGTGCCTAAAATGCACTTCCACATACTTGGTTGTTTTTGATCTACTTCTAAGTTTTGCTAATGTTTGTAAGTATAAATCTATAAAACGATATTTTGGTGTTGTTTTTTTTCAAGTTTATAAAAGGTCTAGGGTCGTAACTTCCACTTAGGTGTTTTCCTAACGGGTTGTGGGCTTTAGGACAGGCTTCGTTGGTCGGGGTGTAATATAGCAATCAACAAGCAATTACCCGCTTTATACCCCGCGGTAATGGGGTGATTTTTCCCAATTTGGCTTTCTCAAGTCCAAATGGGTAATTCACAAAACCGTTGATATATGATCAAGTCTGGTTTTACTACCTCTAGATTCAACCCTTTAACTGGGACTATCAATTTCTTGAGTTCATACCAATTTCTTGTTAGCCAAGTTTTCCTAGACATAATATCTCTTTCAAGTAGAGACTAAGTCAATTAGGCATGAATCAATGTTCGCAACCATTAATTCTTAAATTAAAGCAAGAAGTAGGCTAAATATCATACACCAACCTGAAACAAGCCCTAAATCAAACACCCATTAGGAAACCACACTAGGGTTGGGTCACAAGCCTAGCTAGAAATTTAGCTACTCATAGATATAAATGAAAAATCTAAAGAAGAAAGAAGATTAAACTCATATTAGATGATAAAGGGATGAAAATTCAATGTTAAAATGCTAAACTAATACAAAGTTTCCCAATGCAGTAGGTAAAAAATGGCTATCTAATTTTTGAGGTTCAAACTTGACCTAAATTTGATAAAGAGAACTATTTATACACAGCTGAAATTTTCGGACAAAATTGCCTTTTCCGAGGTTCTGCGGCCGCACAATTCTGTGTGGCCCGCACTTTGAAACTGAGCTTGACAGGAGGGTATTCTGCGGCCACACAATTCTAAATTGCGATTGCACTTCTTCAGGTTATGCGGACCGTACATTTCTAAGTGCGACCGCACTCTGGACTTTAGCGGCCCCACAATAGTAGTACGATCCACACTTCTTCATGGACTAGAACTTCAACTCTCAGATCTTCAATCTTCTGCGGCCGCATAATAATTGTGCGGTCTGTACTTTGCAAAGGATTTCTGTCAGAGGTCCTTCATAGTCTACGGTCGCACTCAAAATTGTGCGGTCCGCACTTTGCTCCCTTTTGCTTGGTTTTAGTCCTTGTCCAAAAATACTCCTTCTTGAGTTCAATTTCCTCATTTTGGCTCATTTTACAATACTCCTACAAGAAAGTGCATTTTATCAGTTATCCGGAATACCTTTAAGCATTTTTGACCTAAAATAAAAGTAAAATAGTGTAAATAAGTAGTCAAAATCCCTAGTTATCACAACCGAATAGCAATGAAGTGTGTTCGTTTGTGGAATTGGTGACCGATGTGATTATTGATGATACTAGTGCCACGATGAATGTTGAAGATACATTGGAGGCCGTTTTGCCTAACCTTGATAATGACAAGAAGGATGGCTATGTGGAATGTGTGAATGCATTGCAAGGAATAGGGTCGTACATTATGAAGTCCGCAAATTGTCCTTGGATCTTGAAAATCGGGGGACTCCTCCAACAAAGCCCTCAATCGAGGAGCCTCCTTCTTTGGAGTTAAAGCCACTGCCTCCACATCTCAGGTATGAATTCCTTGGCCCTTGTTCTACTTTACCGGTTATTCTTTTCTCTTATTTGACTAACGTGCAGGTAGACTCCACATTGGCAGTGCTACAAAAGAGGAAGAAAGCTATCACATGGAAATTGGCAGATATTTGGGGAATAAGCCCTGCATTTTGCATGCACAAGATTATTTTGGAGGAGGATGTCAAACCCTTCATTGAACATCAAAGGAGGCTAAATGATGCAATGCAAGAGGTGGTCAAAAAGGAGACCATAAAGTGGATGTATGCCGGGGTTGTTTACCCCATTTCTGATAGCTCGTGGACCTCTTTGATGCAATGTGTCCTAAAAAAATAGGGTATGACTGTGGTCACCAATGACAAGAACGAATTGATTCAACAAGAACGGTGACCGGGTGGAGAGTGTGTATGGACTATCGCAAGCTCAACAAAGTCATAAGGAAATATCATTTCCCACTCCCATTCCTTGATCAAATTATTGATAGGTTTGCCGACCGTGCTTTCTATTGTTTCCTTGATGGATATTCCGGCTACAATCAAATTTTTATTGCTCCGGAGAATCAAGAGAAGACTACTTTCACATGTCCTTATGGTACTTTCGCATTCTCGCAGATGCCATTTGGGTTATGCAATGCACTAGCAACTTTTAAACTATGTATGATGGCTATCTTCACGGACATGGTGGAGAATTTCCTTGAAGTCTTCATGGATGACTTTTATGTGGTCGGGATTTCTTTTGATGATTGCTTGAAAATTTTGGATAAGGTCTTGGCAAGATGTGAAGAGACGAACATGGTATTGCATTGGGAGAAATGTCATTTCATGATTGGGGAAGGCATTTTCCTTGGCCATAAAATTTCAAAGAATGATACTGAAGTCGACGAGGCAAAAATATAGGTGATTTCTAAACTTCCACATCCAACATACGTGAAGGGAGTGAGGAGTTTCTTGGGTCATGGGGGTTTTACCGGCGTTTCATCGAGGATTTTTCCAAAGTGGTGAACCCCTTGTGTAAGCTTTTGGAGAAAGATGCCAAATTCCATTTCAATGAGGATTGCATGAAGGAATTTGAATTTCTCAAGTACAAATTTACAACTACTCATTATCACCGCACCGAATTTGAGCTTGCCTTTTGAGCTCATGTGTGTTATCACCGCACCGAATTTGAGCTTGCCTTTTGAGCTCATGTGTGACGCTAGTAATGTGGCGGTCGGAGCAGTTTTGGGGAAGCGTATCAACAAGATCTTCCATCCGGTCTGCCTTGCTAGTAAGACCATGAATGATGCTCAAGTAAATTACTCTGTGACCGAAAAAAGAGCTCCTTACTATTATTTTTGCTATGGAGAAGTTCCTCCTGTACTTGATGGGTTCGAAGGTGATTGTCCGCATGGATTATGCAGCACTTCGGTACCTGCTGAGAAAGAAATATTCAACGACGCGGTTAATGAGATAAGTGCTTTTATTGCAAGAGTTTGATCTTGACATCCAAGACTGCAAAGGCAGTGAAAACCAAGTGGGGGACCACTTGTCTCTCTTTGCATGTCAGAGAAATGGCCAAAGTGCATCTGCACAAGGAAATGTGCGGTACGCACCAAAATCTGCGGCCGCACTAAAAAATGTCGGACGCAGATCAATGGAAGGGTAATGTATCGCAGGTAAAGGAGTGCAGACAACACATAAAATTGTGCGGCCGCACTCAGCTTAGAAATTTTTTCCCTAGTAGGTCAAACTATAAATGGTAGCCCCTCACACAGTTCAAACTTTACACACTCTGAACACTTAACACAAAAGCAAGCACAATGCACTCAAATTGATTCAAGCATCTCATACTCATTTAATCATCTTTGATTCTTCCTTGCATCACTACATCACTGGTAGGTTCAATTCATCTTTAAATATTTCAATTTTCTTAATTTTGTTCATATTTAGTTTAGTTATTTTTTAGGCCTACTATCAAATTCATCATCATGCGTGCTTAAAATTATGTGCGTAACTTCCTATTTGCTAATTGGGGGATGGGTAAACTGTGTATCATGACTAAATTTCCAATACCATGTCTAATTTGTGCTTGAATTAAAAACTCTAAGTTAATTGCCGTCTGATTTTGAATTGTGCGGCCGCACAAGGAATTGTGATGTCCGCAGATCATGAGGCTAGGAGAAATTTTTGTGCAATGATTGTGCGAACCGCACTCAAAATTGTGCGGTCCGTAGAAATTGAACCGCGGCCGAAGAAAAGTATGTGCAGCCGCAGATTATTCCTTTTGCTGTGCATTATAGACAATGGTTAGATCTTGGGGATGCGGTGATACATCCGAGGGGAGGGGTGAAACCTCCCGAGGCCGAGGCAGGGATACCCTACCCATCTCCATGAAAAAAAGGATATCAAAAAAGGCAACCACAGGGAGAGGTAAGGTTGCAGAGCCCTTAGAATCAAGTTCATACATCCCATCTAGAGAAGAATCACAGGGCCAGTCTGTGAAAGAATGGTCCGATGCCCAATCTCAGCCACAACAATTTCTAGGAGATACCAGCTCCGAAATGAGCCTTCCACCACAGAAAGCACTTTTGAGGGTTCGGAAGATGGAAGCCAGGGTTTCGGAACCCTCATCTACTAATTCCCCCATCGCACCAGTCACAATTGACGATGATGATATTGTTGATGACGATCGAGGGGGTGATACTAGATTTGCCGGCCTCGAGAGGTCAAAAAAGAAGGAAATTTGGAAAGATAGATTCGTGATCCTGACAGCTTTTACCAGGTTCCGAGAGTGGTGGTCTCAGAGATCGCTCACACTTGAGTGTGAATTTCTTTTGAAAGACTTGGATAGGTACAATCCAAATGTGGAAAAACAATTTCGGTAGAGAAATGGGTGGACATGGTTCATTCAAAGTGTGATGGATGCCAAGAAGCACTTAGTCCGGGAATTCTACGCCAATGTGGCACACATCAAGAAGTAAGGTGGCTAAGGTGAGAAACTTGAAAGTAAGATTTGATTAGAGCACCATGAACACTTAGTTGGGGCTCGAGGAGTTGGAGCCGGTGCAGTATTTGGAGAAATTCGCAATGGGTTATGGGGCTCGCCCTTGGTTAGCTGAGATACTAGTAGCTCCAGGAGCACCACCACTATGGATCACAGCAGGGGTTGCCATTCAGCGAGCCACCCTCAACTTTGAGGCAAAAGGGTGGCAAACATTTGTGTGCAATCGCATTGACCCGAGCCAGAACGAAAACAATCTCCCAGTCCCTTGGGTCGTCCTAGTTGCCTCCATCATGGCTGGGTACCCAATCAATGTGGGTGCCATTATGTCGGCAACATGTCTCTGGTTTTCAGGCAGGGTGAAAGCTCCTAGTACTCTCTGAAGGACTTAAGAAACCCGAAGAACAATGGTAAGTTGACTACTACTGTAGGCCAGTCTAATGAGCTATCGGTGGTAGTTGCAGATTCAGATACCATGACTTCTACAGTAACCATGCCTTCCACATAAACCGGGCCTTCCACCAAAAAAGCTGGCATGCCTCCACCTCCATCTTCACGGCCATCAGTAAAAGTGCCTTCCTCCTCTACTTATCCACTCTCTGTGCTGTGAGTTTCCCAGACACTGGTGAGTCTCAACAACTAGATACATACAACTACTACTAAGATGTCTGACCTGTCCAGTATTGTTGTAGCTTAGACTCTACCTCAGCACCCCAGATTCCTTCGTCAGTGGAGGAAACTCTGAAGAAGATTTTGGAGAATCAAAGTACCATAATGGACACCTTGCTGGCACATGGGGGATTAATTGAGGAGGAAACATGTGAAGAAGATGAGGAAATCTCATGCTTCGAGGAAATCAGTTGACAAATTGAGACAAGAGGTGACCAAGATAGTAGCCGCTGGAGATTTTCCATTTGATTTACTGATGAAGACTGATCCATCAGTACTAGCAGACCCAGCAACACCATCAGCACTAGTGGAACCAGCTGGCCAGTCTGAGGAGCCAGACCTCGCTGCTCACACTGCTGAGGCGGTGCTACAGATGTTCACCAACCCAGCTACTCCTCGAGCAGAGGATGATGAGATCCAGTTGGAGGAGCCTGGGGAAGGTGATGCTGCTATGGACACTGAGACCACATAGGGAGTCCTCTCTACTCTTTCCCTTCCTCTCTTTTTGTTAAGCATTGAGGACAATGCTTATTTTAATTCAGGGGGTGGAGTCTATTTTGATTTGACATTTGACATTGGCATGTAATAAATGATAACATTCTCTTTTTATTTTCATTTTGTATATATTCTTCTCTCTTTGTTGATGTATATATTCTTTTTCCTTTCTCAGTTTGTATATTCATTTATGCTTTCAGTAGTTTACTTCATAGCTTCTTTATTTTATTTTCTTAGTAGTCAATGTTTAGCCTAATATCTTTTTATTTACTTTCATAGCTTCTTTTTGATGTAGTAGTTTCTTTTTATGTTAAACTGATCAATATGCTTTTGGTTTTCTTAATGTCACGGTTCTTTCCAAAGGTGGTTTTTGTGTGAACCGGGTGACTCTTCCCAACGATGGATAGCATGAAAACCTTCTTAAGAGATTGAGACCGTTTTTGATGTTTAGGTAAGAACAATAGTAATAATGAATAAGAGAGTCAAGCATGCTTCACTCTGCACCAACACACTTAACTACATGCTTATGATTAAAAACAAGTTCTTGGAAAGAAATAGCTCTAGTTAGTGACCTTTGGACTCTTGTGTTGACTTAGACAATCATCAAGTGGTTTAGTTGAACGATTGTTAATTTAAATCTCGAATATGGTTGTTGTTCGACTCTATCCTCTTCAACTATCCAGATGTGTGAAAGATGAGATATTTTGTTGCAAGTCCAAGTACCCGTGCAAATGGTCTAGAACTTGCCTTGAATGTGTTTCTGGGAACAATTTTAAGTTTTGCTTGGCTTGACAAGTTATTGTAGGCTCTCCTTGACCCATTTTAAAATTTTCCATGGCATACAAATGTTATTATCCCTAGTCAACCCTTTTGAGCCTAAAACCTTTCTCATTTGATAACCATGTTACAAGCCTTTACCCATTTTGTGGTGACCCTCTCTTGGCACCCGAGCTTTCGTTAACACTCGTGAGAAACAACTGGCTAAGAAATAAGTTTGGGGGAGATACGAGGAGTTTGAAAGAGGTATCAAGGCACAAAAACAGAAAAGAAATGAATAAAAGGAAAGGCAAAGAAAAAAAAGAAAGAAAGAACTAAAGAAAAGTGCAAAAAGAAAGTGAATAAAGTGAAGAGTTGAAGGGATTCAAAGAAAAGCAAAAATGCAAATCATGGAGAAAACAAAGAAGGAGAAATGAATATCAACCCAAGAAAGAGTGATGTTAAGTCTCTCTAGTTCCCCTAAAGAAAAAGAAAATGCCTCAAAGAGTCGGCAAAGCATGAGCCATAAAGAGAAAATGGAGTGCTTAAGGAAAGATGAAACCATTCTATTCCGAAATTTCATGCCTTAGTCCAAAAGCCTTCATTACATTCCGAAAAAGCCCTACGTGATTTCGAGCCGAGTGAACTTACATTAGTGGTGATTTACATGAGGGGCAAGCATATGGTACTTAGAGTCGTACTTGTAACATTCTTTTGAGAGAGATGAGTAAACTTTTCACAAATCCTTGAATTGAGTGCTACATTCTTAAGCGAGATATGCTAACAGAGAGTTAAGGAGGAGGAGTTTGGGATCCACAGTGACCTACATGAAAGAGAGAACTTCCTTGATGAGTAAAGTCAACTCTTGATGCCCTAGTGTCACATTAGAACTATTTATGCTTCAAGCTTCAAACCATTGCCTTGTTGATAATTCATAAGTGTTGTGGGTAATTGTTGGTCCCAATTGATGTGTGTTTGATTCACCTTAGATTATCTGGAATACCCCTTATCTTGTGGAGGTGGGAATTACATTATTTGCTTGAGCACAAGCAAAAGCTTAAGTGTGGGGGAGTTGATAAGTGGGGATTTTGACTACTTATTAGCGCCTTTTAGATTTTGTTTTAGTCCAAAAGTGTTCAATTATATTCCCGAAAACTGATGAAATATGCTTACTTGCAGGAGTATTGGAAAATGAGCCGCTACGATGAAATACTACTCATGAAGAAGTGATTTTGAACAAGGAAAAAAACTATGCACAAAAGCTCAAGTACAGACCACAGATATCTATCTGCGGCCGCAGAATGTGAAGGAAAATAGCAGAGCCCCAGTGCAAAGTGCTGACCGCATCATTATTGTGCGGCCACAGAAGCTACACAAGAGCCAAAGTTCTGAGAGTTATTGTGCGGCCGCAGAAGCTACACAATTATTTTGAAGCTACACAATAATTGTGCGGCCGGAAAAATCAACTATGCGACCGCACTCAGGAAATATGCGGTCCGCAGAAGAGCCCAATGCGGTCGCACCTAGAATTGTGCGGATTGTGGACCATGAAGGATGCGGCCGCAATACAGAATTGCGCTGCCACAAAGTCAACTCCTTTCAAGATCTGAAGAGAAGTACGGACAACACATATAAGTCTGTGGCCGTAGAACATCCGAAAGGGCAATTTTGTTTGAAAAATCCAACTTTGTATAAATAGACTACTTTCACGAAATTAGGTCAAATTTTGAATATTGAAAGTTCGATAGCACTTTATCTTTACCCCTTTAGGTAACTTTAGCTTATTTTGGTGATTTAACATTGGATTTTCATCTTTTAATCTTGCAATATGAGTTTTATCATCTTTTATTTATTTATTTTCTTCTACACCCATTATGAGTAGCTATATTTTTAGTTAGGCTTGTGACCCAACCCTATTGTTTGAACCTAATGGGTGTTTGATTTATGATTTGTTTATGGCTGGGTGTTTATTATTTAGCCTCGTTCTTGTGCATAATTGTAAAATTAATGGTTACAAACATTAGTTCATGCCTATTTGACTTGGTCTCTTCTTGAGAAAGAGAGACTTAGTCTAGGAAACATGGCTAACAAGAATTTGGGATGAAATCAAGATATTGATAGTCACAATTAAAGAGTTGAACCTAGATATAGTAAAATCCAACTTGAGCATTTTATCAACTGTTTTGTCAATACCCATTTGGACTTGAGTTTTACACCCCATATTTTTGTACGTGGAATTACTTCATAAGTAAATTGATGAAAGCTCGGAAAGGAGATGTTACACCCTGCATTTTCGTACGTTAAATTTTCGTCGTAAGTTAATCGACGTAAGTTCGGGAATGAGATTATTTTGAGATTACAAGCATTATGCTATTTCAAACAACTGATGAGTAAATTCGTGAAGGAGAGAGGGTAAGCGAATAAAATAAAATAAGTTTCGTCAAAGTTTGGCAATTTGGGATAAAATACGGTCAAAGCTATAATATCCCGTATTTGTGGAATAGTGCCATACACAGTACCACATGACCATGATAGTAAAAATATATAAAGTATGTTCAAACTGAGTAGTATTTTGAGTAATTTGACATAAATCTTAATTATGTGGGTAATTGGTTAATTATTGGATAGTGGGAGATTATCAAGTTAAGCAAGAGACTAATGATTAGTTAATGATGATTTTGGATAAAGCTTGAACCCCATTAACGTGGCAGCAATGCTTGGTCAATTTTATGACTCTTGAATCATATGGCAATGTGTCACAATTAAAGGAATGTGTGGCTTAGTCATCAAAAGTGTGGGGCCCACAGACTTAAAAACCTCTCAAAAATTTATTTTTGTACTCTACAAAGTAATAAAGGAGGCTTCATCAAGTTCATATAAGAATTGATCTTTTAGCAGCGTGAATGTTTGCAATAAAAATCATATGAAACTACGTAATGTTATGGAAACGAGATTTTTGCAATTTTAAGGGAGTACGGTGAGATCTTTCTCAAAGAATATCATACGGATTTTTCCTCTACTTCCATTAGCCGTTACATGTTTCATCGCAATCAACGTGTGTTGGAGAGATTTTTAAGAAAATCGGCTCAGGTATGTTAATGCTAAACCTTTCCTTCATGTTGGCATGATGTCGTAACTACATGTGTTTGATAATGAGGCACAAAAAGAGAAGTTCATTCTCCAAAATTTATATACACTATCATAGTCTCCTAAATTACAGTATTCTCCCTTATCGAGACTTTATATTCAATTGAGTATTGTCTTGCTCCAGTCAAGAGAGTAGAGAGCCTATATATATAGTATTACAGTATTTTCATTACTATCGAGCACTAATCGATGAGCAGGACCCTATTGGGAAACCTCCGATCAGATGGTAAGTTATATACCGAGCCTATTGTGGTTGAGCGCCTATGAGAGAGCTCAGTTGGTCGAGATACAGAGCCTAGTATGGCCGAGCGCCTATGAGCGAGCCTACTACGATATAGCAGTTATATATATACCGAGCCTTATAGGGCTAGACAACTATTTTAGTTACTATATTGAGAGAGTTGAGTCAGTATCAACAGGTAATCATACCTTTAGATTATCTTTGACTCCCAGTTACTTTCAGTTATTATATTATCAGTTCAGTTTCAGCTTTCATTATATTACCTTACATACTCGGTACATTATTTTGTACTCACGTCCCTTTTTGGGGGGCACTGCATTTCATGTGTGTGCAGGTTCAGACAGACAGACAGGTAGACCTCCTCATTAGGTGTTGCCCGAGTTCAGCTTAATCGATAAGCTCCATGACCTTCGGAGTTGCCGGGTATAGAGCTTTATGTACATATTGTGTATATATGTATATATGTTATGAGTAGGTCGGGGCCCTATTCCGATCACAGTATATCCGCTGGTAGAGGCTTATCGACATATCCTGTCAGTTAGTGCAGTATGTTGGGCTTGTAGGCCTTGTACGTATATTTTGATTGGTTTGTCAGTTGTAGTAGTTATGACGGCCTTGTCGGCCCAGCTTTATATTTATGTTAGTCAGTGTTTTCAAATTATCTTGCAATGTGTCCCATGGCCAAAGTATGACATTATATGTACAGAGTTACTTAGTCGCAAGTTGGTACACAAGGATAGTTGAGGCACCGGGTGCCGATCTTGCCCCCCAGGTTTGGGGCATGACAGAAGTGGTATCATTGCAGTTCTGTCCTAGGGAGTCTACAAGCGATGTCTAGTAGAGTCTTGTTTATAAGTGTGTCGTGCACCACACTTATAATCAGGAGGCTACAGGGTATTTAAGATTGTCACTCTTTCTTTTTACTCTAGATCGTGTGATAAAGCTCAGTTGTAAGAACTCAATTTCCTAAACTCTATGTCTACATCTAGAAAGACAGTTGGTAAGAGATTGCATGTGGCTATGAAAGAGTTGAGTCAGAGGAACTCGATTTTTCATGATGTTTATGATGAGTTAATGTAAGGTCTCCAGTAGAACATGTGTGTACTAAGACATGTAAGCCTCTTGATAAGGAGCCTTAAGGGAAGAATATCTATCCACCCTTTGGTGTAAGGCAAGGAGAGATTCAGAAGATAGTTACAAGTTTCAACAAGTAAAAGAAGCCAGATGAAGAAGGGTACGAGGCGCCCAGTTAATGAAGATTATCAGTATTTACATATCCAGCCAAAGCAATATAAGTCTTTTGAGTTACCTTCAAGAATAACAGAGGTTTTTACAAATGGCCACGCCCGTCTCATTTATGTCCTATGGAAGTTAACAAAAGTAGTATAAGAGAAGAACGGGATATCAGGATCCGGATAGGGTTAGAGTAACCCAAAATGGTGAATGGATTGTTTGCGTTAGTTGACACTTCCGAAGGATAGTGCAAATATGCTAATATATCTCCTTGTGAGACACCTAGATGGTGCACTAAAATAGTACAGATAGATACGAGTACTACAAAGATGGGAACTGGAAGCCTGGAAGGGATAAATATTATCTTAGTATGTTTCCCGTCCTTAGTAGAGATAGAATGTTAGGCAACTCAAAGAGCCAATAGATGGAGCAAGGGGAGCTAAGAGCAAAAGAATATCTTGTTCGCGTTTTCAGAATAAAGTGATAGACATAAACATTAGTGGGAAATAAGAAGAGAGTTAATGAAGCATTATGAGCAAGATGTGATAATGGATGCCAACGGTGGAAAAGAAAATGAAATGACAGTATTACATAGTCTATAATCGAGGGAAGGAAAAGATGATAGGTGCCAGGCCTGTAGGCAACAAAAGCGTATAGGCCATAAAGTTGTATCCTTATTTCGAGACATAAGTTCGTGACTCCAACGCGACTTCGAGAAAGAAAAGTTAGACCCCAAAATAATAGAAATCAGTATGGGATGGTGAACATGGTAAGCTAAACATGAATTAGGGACTAAGTAATTTGATAATGGTCAGCATCATGAGAATTTCAGAGATTGCGATCTGACGATAATAGAATGGAAAATAGAAGAATAACCCTTAAAGGTCATTTAGGAGGACGCTTCCTAAAGCAAGCAATGGGATCAAAGTTAAGCTTAAGGGACTATATGTGCCAGTTACACTAGGTGTAACCCTCGTGAATAAGGAACTTTGTTATCCTTGGTACAGAAGGATTTCTGCAAGGCGAGTAAGGGTCATCGATGTTATGAAAAGACGCCAAAGATGAAGAGGTAAAACATCTATAGGAAGTTCGTCGTAGCACTAAATCTTAGTACTCCCCGAAAGGGGGGAATAGAGAGTGAAGTGGCATTAAGTCAGAATTAAATGGTTCTAGTAACTATGGAATGGTAAAGGAAGAATGCGATAAAAATGAGAAAGGGACGAGATTGCATTTATTAAAATCCTATAGGTATGCTACGATTCCAGAACATTATGTAAACACGACATCAAGGAGAGGAAGTATGGGTTCCTGCCCGAGATGTTATTGATAGATAAGGAACCAGCGTGAGATTTAAGTTAAGACAAAGAAAATAACTCAAGAAAAATTTCGCGAAATATTGATATGAGAAGGGGCCAACGAGTAATTAGTGGTTGATTCAGGAAGGGCCTATTTATGGCTAGACAAGAGGAGAAAGAACATCAAACAATTTTCGTCGAGTATACGATGTAATAAGCTTGCAGCCTTACAGGATCCAGAAGGTCTCCCTAAGTAGTACAATGAAAAACTAGTTGAGGAAATAAAGAAGAAGGATTTAACCTAACCACAGTGACCTAAAGAGGAAATGGTCATGTAACAATAGTCTTACAGCAACATAATATGCACTCCATAAGAAAATGGCACCTACCATGGCTAATGAACGGGAAGTAAAATCAGAAGTGATATTCAAGATCATATGAGTTGTATGGAATTCCAATATGTGTGGACACTAAGATAAGCTAACGCAACAAGGGTGAAAAAAGACCAAGAAAAGCAATAACTTACGTTTAAGGAAAGCTGAGATGGAACGAAAGGAATTGTTCTATCAATGAACCAGAGTTGGTTACATTATGAACGCGCTTAAGAATTCAGATTATTATCCATGCCATCATATATGTTTACAATTATACAGCAATAGAAGGTTCCGGTATAAGTTAGAAGGAAGAATTGAGCCTGGGTCATAGAAAAAGGATTGATATGTTGAAGGATTGTATAATGGATATTCCATAGTGCCCATGAAAGGTTAAAAGTAATAACTAACACCATGAGCCGCATATCAGAAGATAGCTTAAGCCTACATAAAGGTTGATCAGAGGAAAGAGGAAACTAAAGAGTTACATCAACTAAGTAAATTAGGAGTTTGACTATTGAACCCAGAAAACTATGGACATAATGATTGAGAACATTGCATGATCACTCTTAGTATCAGAGGTACAAGAGAGACAATGCAGTAGCCATATTTTATAATGGCTCTACAATAAAGCCATTTAGAAGTGTACTAGCCTCATAAAAAGTCAGTATGAAGCTCTCACTGAATCATGTAAAGAGGTGCAAGTATTATAATAGAAGTTCAAGTTGCGGATAAGAATTATAACTATGTTGAAGAGAGGTCATGAAACAGATAGAAGATATGATGTGATATTTTGAGGTAAGTAAGGTAAAGGTGAGCAACATACGAGATACTCAAATACAGAAGGTTGTGAATAGTCTATACTTCGAACAAAAGGCTAGGGGCGCTGGGATTTGCTATCCAAGAATGATAGCGGCGATGTCAGTGGCATATATTCCAACCTATGGATCCTAGGTACCGAGAGATCTAGCCAAGAGATTAAAGAAGAGTTAGAGACGATGTTATGTTTCGCTTGATGTTCCAAAATAGCGTAAGGAAATATATGGTGCAAGCAAGTTGAAGGGAGGTTGCGAGTAGTATAAATAGATATGTATAGGTTGCAAGCTAAAGTATGACAGAGCGACAAGGTTTTAGGAAGACAAGAGTTAGACAAGAAAGCGTGAGTGAGAAGGTAACGAGAAACAGATGAGTCATCGGGATTAAGCCCATGAAAATAAGATAGATGATGTCTTCTCTAAGTTATAGAATGCTCAGTATAGCCTGAATGAACTCAAAGGAGTCTAAGACTAGTAGCATTTGGAAGAGATGGAATGCTTCCTTGGTAGTAGAATAAAGGTGTAATTGTGATAGATAAAAGGTGACGTTTGAGCCTTCGATTGAGTAATAATTTGAAGAGGATTTCATGGATTGTATGGAATTAAAATACCCAGGTAAGGCGAATCACATTGGGATGCTATAAAATACGATTATTGAAGTACAGTATCGCCCCTAAGTGGATCAGGAAAATCACTTCAAATATTCCTCGATGCAATGTAAGCCCTAGTGGAAATGTATTACATAAGAAGTTTCAAGTTATAAATGGAAGATTGTAGATCAACATTAAGGTGAATTGACAATGGATGGATAAAAGATACAAAGTACGAGATGAGATTAGGCCATCAGTCTTAAAAGGGGCAGTAATGAAGAAACGTTGAAAGACCTGCTTTATGCATATAGGATAAGCAACGAGAATAAACTGGAGTTTGGTAGCATGCCTCAGTAACGATAAATCGAAGTAAGAGTACGGCATAGTATGACCTATCTAGATGCAGTAAGGTCATACGGATAGACAACTGGGTCTATGAAACAAGATATAGCAATATTCGTAAGTTCAACAAAAGTACCAAGCGAAGAACTTCAGTATACCTACAGATGACCAGAGGAACATTTTGTCAAGTTCTGTATATGTTCCCAAAGTAAGGCCTAGAGATTGGCTAAAAGCTGAAGGGAAGAGTCGCATAAGCACACATACCAGGAAAAAGTCGTACAGGCTACATGACAGAAGGTAGCAACAGTTACGAGATTGAAAGGATTCCGACCACAAGTCGTGGTATGAGAAAGAGGCCTAAAGGGGGGAATGCCCTGGCCTTTGGAATTATTCATAGAACAGATGCCTAGATGACAAGGAGAGTACTAAAGTATTCGGAAGACATAAGTCATGAAAATGATAAGTGCATCAGTCAACATTCGAGGACGAATGTTCCAAAGGGGGGAATGATGTTACACCCCATGTTTTTGTACGTGAAAGTACGCCATAAGTAAATTGATGAAAGCTTGGAAAGGAGATGTTATACCCCACATTTTCATATCTTAAAGTTTCGTCGTAAGTTAATCGATGTAAGTTTAGGAATGACATTATTTTGAGATGACAAGTATTATGTTATTTCAAACAAGTGATGAGTAAATTCATGAAGGAGAGAGGGTAAGCAAATCGAAGAAAAGGAGTTTCGTCGAAGTTTGGAAATTTGGGATAAAATACGGTCCAAGCTATGATACCCCGTATTTGTAGACTAGTGCCATACAAGGTATCACATGACCATGATAGTAAAGATGTATAAAGTGTGTTAACAATGAATAGTATTTTGAGTAATTTAAGATAATTCTTAATTATGTGGGTAATTGGTTAATTATTGGATAGTGGGAGATTATCAAGTTAACCGATAGATTAGTGGTTAATTAATGATGATTTTGGATAAAGCTTGAACCCTATTAACCTGGCAACACTGCTTGGTCAATTTAATGACTCTTGAATCATATGGCTAGGTGTCACAATTAAAGGAATGTGTGTCTTAGTCATCAAAAGTGTGGGGCCCACACATAAAGACTTTAAAACCTCTCAAAAATTTATTTTTGTACTCTACAAAGTAATAAAGGAGGCTTCATCAAGTTCATATAAGAATTGATATGTTAGCAGCGTGAATGTTTGCTATAAAAATCATATGAGACTATGTAATGTTATGGAAACGGGATTTTTGCGATTTTAAGGGAGTACGGTGCAATCTTTCTCAAAGAATATCATACGGATTTTCTCCTACTTCGATCCATTGTTACATATTTTATCGCAATCAACGTGTGTTGGAGAGATTGTCAAGAGAATCGGCTCAGATATGTTAAGGATAAACCTTTCCTTCATTTTGGCAAGATCTCGCAACTACATGTGTTTGATAACGAGGCATAAAGAGAAGTTTATACTCCCGAAATTATATACGTTATCCTAGTCTCCTAAATTACAGTATTTTCCCTTATCGGGACTTCATAGTCAATTGAGTATTTTCTTTCTCTAGTCAAGAGAGCAGAGAGCCTATATATACAATATTACAGTATTTTCATTACCATCGAGCTATAATCGATAGGCAGGCCCCTATTGGGCAACATCTGATCAGATGGTAAGTAGATACCGAGCCTACTATGGCCAATCACCTATGAGCGAGCCCATTGGCCGATATACAGAGCCTAGTATGGCTGAGCGCTTATGAGCGAGCCGACTACGGCAGAGAAGTTATATATATACCCAGCCTTATAGGGTCGGACAACTATTTTACTTACTATATTAAGAGAGTTGATTCAGTATCAGCAGATTATCATTGACTCCCAGTTACTTTCAGTTATTATATTATCTGTTCAGTTTCAGATTTCAGTATATTTCCTTACATACTCGGTATATTATTTCGTACTGGCATCCCTTTTCTAGGGGCGCTGCATTTCATGCGTGCAGGTTCATACAGACAGATAGGTGGACCTCCTCATTAAGTGTTTCCCGAGTTCAGCTTGATCGGTAAGCTCCATGCCCTTCAGAGTTGCGAGATCTAGAGCTTTAAGTACATCTTGCGTATATATGTATATATGTTATGAGTAGGTCGGGGCCTTGTTTCGATCACAGTATATCCATTAGTAGAGGCTTGTAGACATATCCTGTCAGTTAGTGCAGTATGTTGGGCTTGTAGGACTTGTATGTATATTTTGATTTGTTTACTAGCTGTAGTAGTTATGACGGCCTTGTCGGCCCAGTTTTATATTGATGTTTGCAGTGTTTGCAAATTGTCTTGCAATGTGGCCCATGGCCAAAGTATGACATTATATGTTCAGAGTTCCTTAGTCGCAAGGATAGGTGAGGCACCGGATGCCGGTCTTCCCCCCCCCCCTCCCCAGGTTCGGGGTGTGACATTGAGAAAGCTAAAATCGGGAAAAATCACTCTCTTACCAAGAGGTATTGAGTGGGTATTTGTGTGTTGATTGCTATAATACACCCCGACCAAAAAAAGCTTTAGAGTTTACAACCCGTTAGGAAAACACCTAGGTGAAGATCACACCACTAGGCCTTTTTACATATTTGAAAAACATCCAAAAACAATATTCTCTTGTTTTATATCTTAGAATTGTAATCCTTAGCATAATTTTAGAAGTAAGAAAAAAACCATATTTGTGGAAGTTCAATCAAGATACTTCACGTGCTTTATCCAAATATATACCACTAATCCCATCTCAGCTCCCTGTGGATTCGATCCAAACTCCTTGTTGGGTATTATTATTGCAATAAACCGTTTCACAACCCCGAATAGAGGTGTGAATTGGACAATACCAACAACCAATTCTAAATCATGAATAGGTTAGTTCAAATGGCAGCCAACTCTAGGTGACGCACATGCTAAGTGGCGGGCGTGCGAACGTTCATCGTGAAGATTGTGACCCGGTCAATTCCATGGCACTGTATAGTGGTTCTATCTTGTTGATATCCGTATTTTTATCATGTGATAAGGTAATTGAGTTGTCGATCATGCTAGTTACCATGTTTATGCTTTATGCAGGTACTCTTGGGACCCATAGTGGTCGTTTCTTGTTGTCATCTCACTAACTTCATTGATATTTCGTATTCAGCCATATTCATACATTTTGTATCATATCTCAGTCTCTATGGTTATTTATTTATACATCATATCATTGTTTTCGGGCTAGTTTCACCAGTTTTTGTGAGCCCGTGAGCGAGACTGGAGAGATTTATGACTGAGTGAGGCCGAGAGCATGATTATGAGTGACAGTTATGGGATCGGGCTACACACCGCAACGGTTATACTGATTTATGAAAGTGCTTGGGTTGAAGGAACCCCTCCAGAGTCTGTACACACCCCCAGTGAGCGCGGTTGATATTATTTAGGAATGGATCTTCCCTGGACATAGATCTTGTCCGAAGCACTATATATACCTAGAGATGGATCTTCTCCACGGGCTGGATTGGCCCTACTCAGTACTGGGTGACTGTTGATCAATGATGTATATATTCTAGGATGGATCTTCCCTGGGCCATTTGGCCATATACAGTACTGAGTGATTGAGAATTTGAGAGTGTGAGCCCGGGAGGCTGTCGGCATGGTGCATCACATACAACATATGCATTGACATGTCGAAGTAGAGGAATTTTATGCTTCATATCGTTCAAATTTGATCTATTTTACTGTTGGAGTTATCTATTGAAATTGAAATCATGCCTACGCTTCTGCACTGTTATTTCTATGTTATACTATGCTGGTTGAGTTCGTCATTACCTTTAAGTACAAAGGTTGGATTTGTTACTTACTAAGTTGGTTGTACTCACGTTACAGCCTGCACCTCGTGTGCAAATCCTTGTGCTTTTGGTCATGACGGCTGCTGATTGAAGAGACAGGATCTCGCAGACTATCGAGATAGTTGCATGGCGTTCACAGGACTGGCCTTGACACCCCTTCATTATTTATTTGTATTTTAGTTCTTAATCTTAGACATTGTAGTAGACTGTATTCTTGCATATATGCTCATGTACTCTGTGACACCCCGATTTTGGGATGGAATGTGCCATATTTCGAATTATTTCTATTTCAAAAAGGGCTTTTTCTTAAATATTAATTGCTTCCGTCTTTATTTTAAAATGTTTTTTTTGTGGTGAGATGTTGAGTAGTGGCTTGCCTAGTTCCACGATAGGCGCTATCATGACAGTTGGTTTTTGGGTCGTGACAAGTTGGTATCATGTCCGATTGACCTTAAATTTTGCATACAAGTCATAAATGACACCACGAACCTACTCCAACTTCCGGAGATTCAATCCGACCCCGATATCAAAAAGTCCACTCTCGGTTAAACTCTCCAAAATTCCAACTTTCGCCATTTCAAGCCCAATTCATCCGGACATGATCCTAAGTCCAAAATCACCTAATGGAGCTAACAAAACCATCAAAATTCAAATCTGAGGTCGTTTACACATAAGTCGACATCTGGTCAACTTTTCAAACTTAAGCTTTCAATTAAGAGACTAACTGTCTCAATTCACTCTGAAGTCTCTCTGTACCGAACCAACCAACACCTGGTAAGTCATATAACAACTGCAGAACACAAAAGGAGCAGAAAATGGGGGAACATGCTACAACTCTCGAAACGACCAACCGGGTCGTTACAAACATCTTCATCAGCTCAACCGGATGCTCAGCTAGTAGAGCTTCAAAACTCTACTACAGAAGAAACCCAAGCACTTTGGTGTGAGATGGACCTAGTCGATAATGGTGATTTTTTCTTTCTAGTCCCCATTGTTGCCTCTGGTCCAAGGAGTTTGGACCCTGGGCCTCTTCTGTCTTTGACCACTGAGAAAATAATAATTAGCATTGCCCATGTCGTGGTTGCTTCTCATCCTCCCACACCAACAAAATTCACGCCCATCGACACCGGCTACTCCTTCACTAGCATCAACGACATCTCCTCCACCGGCAACAGATGATCGAGAAAGGGGTGCTTCCCCTCCTCGTTCTCTCGACCACGGGAATTTTGGGAATAATTATTCAACCCCTTCCTCAGATCCTCGAGGGAGGAGAAGCACCATTCTTTCAGTTTCGAAAGAGTGCCATATTTTGTCCAAGCCAGTGGAGCATGTGAACTATCTGAAGCCATTGGATTCAGAGAAATATTGGAAGAAAATGCGCTCCCTTTCTAGGGAGTTCTTGACAAACAATGCCATACACAGAGCAACACATGTACCGTACTTGTTTTCTGGTATATTCTTTTCCATTTAGTTGCTACAATGGAGATCCTAACTTTGTATTCTTTTTTATAGGAAAATTTCTTGTTTATGAAGTCCTGTGGAGATTGATCCTTGATAAGCAATGACTCGCTTCCGAGCGGGATCAGCTGTTGGCTGAAAAGAACCAACTTCTTGCGCACCTCCTGGTGTTTGAGGAAAAAGCTACCGAGATGGGAGATCTTGAGGACTGGTTGCAGCAAAGCGAACAAGATAAAATGGCATATAGAAAGAAGCCACTCAATTACACGAGCAACTTCAAGAGGCTAAGCCTAAGTGGGTCAAGCTCCATGACGTTGTGCTTGCTGCTGCCGAGCGCGATTCTACCTTCGAGGAGAAAATAAATAATTTGAAGGAAGACATAAGCTCCAAAATTGAATAGGCCAATGCTGCCGAGGAGAAGAGGGACAAAATGAAGGAGAGGCTCAAAAGGGCCATAGATCAGAACTGGATTCACTCAACTACAAATGTGAAGCTCGATTCTCGCCTCAGTGCCTTGAGATATGAAAGGGAGGGCCTTCAAGCCAAAATTGACGGACTCGAAGAAAAGATACTTGACCAAGAGGATTCACTCGTATTTTAGAAGACTTATATTATATATCATATGAGGAGGAAAACCTTGGAAGAGGCCAAAGAGAGCATCGTTGATATTGATGATTGCATCGTCAAGGCCCAAGAACTGAAGTTAACTGCTCGAGAAAATCCTCTCGCTCGGCCCACTACAACTGACTCTTCGAGTACTGGTTCCGAGAACTCGGGAACCGAAGGGGAGTTTGAAGAAGATGAAGATGAAGGCCCCAAATGGGTAAGAGTATCCGCCTTCCTCTACGGAGAGAAATGTAGATTATTCTCTGCCTTCGGATTCTGGCGGCAATAATGCATAGCTTCTTTTTCTCTTCTTTTGTTTTTTTTTTTTACTTTGTAATTGTGCCAAATCTTTAACCAACTTTGGCACTTCATAAATAAAAAAAGTTTTTGCTTAAGCGTTGTGAAAAAATATTCTTTTCATCTGATAGCTTTTGATCGGGTATATTTTCATCTGATAGTTTTTGATTCCGGGCATAAATTCTTCCGAAATCAACCCTTTACTGTGAGGGTTTCATAAGAGAGGGCCCTTATATTTATGGTGCTCTTGAAGAGGACGTCTCATGTACATTCTGGCACAAGCATTTGAAGTGTAACTTTCAAACGATAAAATTAACTTATCATTTGGACAAGAAATAAGATAAAGTAAAAGGACTTTATTTTACTCATTATCTTTATAGGAATAAACTAAAGACTCTTATGGTCCGTCTCTTCTCCGGACTCCGCGCATAGCGAGAGCTTAGTTCACCGGGCTGCCCTTGCCTATCCTTAAAAGTACATAAGCATTCATTTGCAAAAGTAAACAAAACTACAAATACATGTGGCTATCTTTTAAAACTTATTTCTACGGGGCTGATCATGAAGTCCTCGGTCCTGATGAAACATCATTCCTGGTTCTAACAGTCCCTGGTTTTCGTGGCATTCTTGTTGCCATATCTTATACTATCCCCCACCCCTAGTGTTCGAATGTGAAGTATGCAAATTTGAAAACTGGAAGTATTGCTTCATTGATGGAAACAACTTGTGAATGGTTAAACAATCCCTTTTTAGTGACGGAAGGCAAAGTTTGCCATCAAGACAAAGATTATTTAACTATCCACATAGCCATCCACCATCGATGTGAAAATCACGTGCCTTAATATTTCAAGGTATTTCCTTTGCCGATGATGCTCCCTTGCGTAGTATGTTGTTTGTTGATACCTCGTTAAAAACCTTGCCAGAAAAATCTGATTCGGACAAAAACTAGACGAAGGAAAAAAGAGTGTAGCACATACTTTCAGTATTGCTAGAATCGATCAACAGTAATACCTTTTGAGGTGTTTCACGTTCTAATTGCTAGGCAATTTGATTCCATCTTGATTTTCAAACTCGTACGACCCTTTAGTGGTGATAGGTGAAACTTGGTAAGGGCCTTCCCATGTTGGTCCCAGCCCGAGTGCTCTGAGACACCCTTCTCAAAACCAAGTCGCCTACCTTCAAGTAACAAAGATTGGTGCGATTATAATATTTTTCCATACTTTTCCTTTGAGCCACCATGCTCACGTATGCCAAGTCCATGTGTTCCTTGAGAAAATCTAGCTTCACCAGCAATGCTTCATTGTTTTCTTCTTCTATTCAGGGAAACCGTAAATTCAGCTCCCCCACTTCTACCGGTATTAGTGCTTTCGTACCATATATGAGAGAGAAAGGTGTTTCTCCTGTGGTCGAAGTCGTTGTCTGATATGCCCATAGTATTCCAGTAGCTCATTCGGACATTTTCCCTTAGCACCTTCTAACTTTTTCTTCGGGTTTTGAATGATTACCGTGTTGTTTGATTCTGCCTACCGGTTAGTACTGGGATGGTACGATGAGGATGTAATTCTCTTGATTCTTACTTCCAAAACTTTGGTGACTTTTAAGGCTATGAATTGTGGCCCGTTGTCACAAGAAATTTCCTTTGGCATTCTGAATCAGCAGATTCTATGGTCCCATATGAAGTCCATCAATTCGCGTCACCGATCTTTTGGTAAGGGCCTGCTTTAACCCATTTAGTGAAGTAGTCTGTAAAAACATAAAGAAATCTTACCTTTCAGGGACCCAGCGATAGAGGACTAGCTATGCCCATCCCCAATTTCATTAATGGCCATGGGGACAACATCGATTGCAAGAGTTTCGCCGATTGACATACCAATTGTGCATAGCATTTACACTTGTCACACTTATGAAAAAACATTTTTGCGTCTTGTTCCATCCGAGGCCAATAGTAACCTACCTTGATCAACTTTAGAACTAACGAATCTTTACCGGAGTGATTCTCACAAACTCTTTTGTGGACTTCCCTCAGCACGTAGTCCGCCTCCGAGGCCCCCATACATTGAGCCGATGGTCCCTGGTATGATCCTCAGTATAATTACCCATCTACGAGGTGGTAACAAGCTATTTTGGTTCATAATGCCCAGAACACCTTTGTGTCTTCGGGTAACTTGTCATGCTCAAGGTATTCAACGAATTCGTTCCTCTAGTCCCAGACTAAGTTGGTTGAATTGACCTCGTAGTATTCACCCACATCCAATACCAAATGCTGAAGTTGAACAACTGTATCAGAGTTAGATCATTTCATCTCCATGAATGACCCCAAATTGGCAAATGCATCTGCTTCCACATTTTCTTCCCTTCGAATGTGTATGATCGACCATTCCCTAAAATGTGCAAACAATGCTTGAACCTTGTTCAAATATTATTGCACGCTCTTCCTTTGCATCAAAAATCCCATACACTTGGTTTACTACCAGATGGGAGTCGTATTATAATTCGATGACCTTGGAGCCTAGTTCCTGAGCTAATTCAAGTCCTGCAACCAATACCTCATACTCGGCTTCATTGTTAGTTAACAGAATAATTTTAATGGTCTACCTCAATGTTTCTCCCGAGGGCGTGAACAGAACTATCTCGATACTAGACTCTTTTACATTGGAAGTTCCATCCATAAACAAGGTCCAAACTCCCGATGTCATTTCCGACACCAGCGGTGCTTACTTAGAACCCAAGGGCATTAATCGGAGACTGAAATTAGCCATAAAGTCAGCCAAAACATGCGACTTGATCGTAGACCTGGGTTTGTACTCAATGTCGAATTCAGTAATTTCCACTGCCCATTTAGCCAAACGGCCTGTCAATTCAGGCTTGTGAAAGACGTTCCTCAAGGGAAAGGTTTCCACAACAACTATCGAGTGGCATTGAGAATAAGGCCTAAGATTTCGTGAGGCAACTATGAGAGCAAAGGACAACCTTTCTAGGTGTGGGTAATGGGTTTCCGCTCCTGACAATATTTAATAACATAATAAATGGGAAATAGAGTACCTTCTTCCTCTCGGACCAATAGGGCACCTACCGCTACGTTCGAGACTACTAGATATATCAACAACTATTTGATTTTCCCCGATTTTGATAGTAACGGGGGGATGGATAGGTACATTTTTAGGTCCTTCAATGCCTGTTGGCATTCCATAGTTCACTCAAAATCATTCTTCATTTTGAGTAGTGAAAAAAATTGATGGCACTTCTCTGAGGGTCTTGACATGAATCTAGTTAGAGCCGTCAACCTTCCAGTCAGCCTCTGTACTTTTTTCACGTTTTCCAATTGGTTCGAAATGCCCTTGATAGCTTTGATTTCGTCAGGATATACCTCTATCCCTCTTTGTGAGACTAGGAACCCCAAGAACTTACTGGAACCAACCCCGGACGCACATTTTTTCGAGTGAGTTTCATGTTATAATTCCTTAGGACGTCGAAAGTCTCTTGAAGGTGATTCAAATGATCTCCTACTTTCAAAGACTTGACTAACATGTTATCAATGTAAACCTCCATTATTTTGCCTAGCTGGTTTTCAAACAATTTATTAACGAGCCTCTGATAAGTGAATCTGGCGTTCTTAAGCCCAAGTGGCATCACATTATAGCAATATGTGCCAAAGTTTGTTATGAAAGAAGTTTTTTCCTGATCATATGGGTTGATCTTGATTTGATTGTATCTGGAGTAAGCATCAAAGAAACTTATTAACTCCGTGCCTGGCCGTAGCATCAATAATTCAATCAATGTTGGTAACGGGAATGAGTCTTTATAGCACGCCTTATTTAAATCCTTATAATCTACGCACATTCTAAACTTGTTATTATTTTTAGGTACTACAACTATGTTGGGCTAACCATTATGGATATTTTACCTCCCAAATTGAGCCAATGTTGGGTAATCAGTTACCTCTTCTTTAACAAACCTGTTCCTGACCTCCGCTATCGGGCCTTTGTTTTGCCTAACCGGTGGGAAGTTTAGATCCAGAGTTAGCTTGTGCACGACCACCTCTAATGGGATACCTTTCATATCTGAGTGCGACCACCCTAATCAATTTGCGTTAGCTTTGAGAAAATTTATAAATTCTAACCTGAGTTCGGAATTTAGTCCAGTTCCCAAGTGAAACTTCTTTTCCAAAAACTCTTTGAATAGGCCACTTGCTCAAGTTCTTCTGCAGTGGACTTGGTCGCATCGGTCTCCTCCGTTACCTGACAATATCTCGGTACCTGGTGGAATTTTGATGACACTTCGTCTTTATCATCTTTGTTCGGAAAGAGAGAAGGCATTGGTTCCTGTAATTGCTATTTGGTGGGATCCTTCCCCTTGCTAGTGGAAACAATTATTGCTTCATCTCTCTTGCCACCGATTGATATCCTCTTATATACTTGATTCCTTACGGGGTTGGGAATTTCAATAGTTGATGATATGTTGAGGGCACAAACTTCATCTCATGTATCCACGGCCTTACGTGGATTACATTGTAACCCATATCTCCATCTACCACTTCTAAGAGAGTTATTTTGATCAATATTTTGGTGTTTTTGGGAAGCAGAATCTCTCATCGGGTTTTCATAGTTGTCAAGTTGAATCCAGATAAGATTTTTGTCGTCGGAATGATGCTTCCGGTCATCTTTGCTTGCTCCAGCACTCTCCATTGGATGATGTTGGTTGAGCTTCCTGGCTCAACCAAAACACGTTTAATTTTGAAATCTAAAATATTGAGAGAGATTACCATAGAGTCTTTGTGTGGCAGGAGAAGTCTGTTATCATCTTCCTCCGTGAAGGTGATATCATCTTCAGCGACATCCCATAGCTTCTTGTTGTGAGTTACTGATATCTTTATTTTCTTAGCCGCTGAGAAGGTCACATCGTTTACTTCATTCACTTGGAAAATCATGTTGATAATCAACCAATGGGAGCCTTCTACTACTTCTAGAGGCTCGACATTGTCCCGGCTTCGGCCATAGCTGTTCTTGGTTCGGTCAATTAAGAATTCCTTGAGATGGACATTCTTAAAATATGTTTCCACCTCTTCACGTAGATGCCGGCAATCCCCCAGTTCTATGGATGTGAGTCCTATGATATTCACAACACAAATTGGGATCCCTCTGGCTTTGGGAACCGTGCTTCTTTGATATTCGTCATTGTTGACACCAACTTTATTAAGCTGAAGTTGAAGTTTTAATCTGATAACCTAGGATATGCGGAGTATCAGGCCCTTAGTATCTCCTTCTCTTGTAATGATATGTTGTTGTGTCCCCGATCGATTCTTCTTATTGGGAGAAAACCTATCCGATCATCGAAACCCTTTGTTGTTCCGCCCTTTGGTTCTTTCATACGGCAGAAAACGACCTCTAGAGGACCAGTGATGCGCATCAAAGTCTCTTTTAACCTTATCCTGGTTTTGCCTCGATCTCGTCCTTGGTTGGTAACGGGAAGCCGAGCTGATCATCCTCTATCTTTATTTTAGACTCATAGTGGTTATGGACATCCGCCCATGTAGTTGTTTGAAACTGGAGCAGGCTTTCCTTCAGCTTTCAGGAGGCATTGGACCTCCCTGTATGTAGACCCTTTGTGAATGCTTCTGTTGCCCACTCGTGGGGTACCGCCGGTAGCAGCATCCTCTCTTTCTGGAACCTGATTATGAAATCTCGCAGCAGTTCGGACTCGCCTGCACAATCTTGAATATGTCTGCCTTCCTAGCATGAACCTTCCTTGCTCCAGCATGGGCCTTAATAAATGAGTCTGCAAGCATCTTAAAAGAGTCAATTGAATGTTCTAGAAAAAGAGAATACCATGTCAGGGCCCGCTTTGTGAGGGTTTCACCAAACTTCTTCACCAAGACCGACTCGATCTCATGTCGAGCCAAACTATTCCCTTTCATAGTAGTTGTGTAGGTTGTTATGTGCTCCTGTGGATCTGAAGTCCCATCGTATTTTGGTATGTCCGACATCTTGAACCTCTTTAGACCGATGTTGTGCTCGCTTGAAAGTAAACTCTTCGTATTTTTTTTGAATCTTGACCTTTTTGGAATGGCGGTGTGCCTGAAATATGATCCATCCGAGCGTGAAACTCCTTCGCATTTTGATCCAACCATTCGTTCATTTCGCTCATAAACCTCATGAGCGCAGTTTTAAAAGGATCATTCCTTTTGTTGTTTTCAGATCCACTACCGGTCCCGCCGTCTTTGTCAAATCGTCCTCACCTCTTGGGGTGTTTTCTTCAACCCTCTGAGCCTTTTGGTTTGCAGGGGAACTAGGAGGAATCGGTACCCTTTTGCTCGCATTATCGGAGGTTCCTGACAAAGCTTGTTTCAATTCCGTCATCACCCGATCCTTCCTTGAGAGGTGTTTCATGATTGCTTTTTGAAGTTCTCTTAAGATTTTATTTTTTCCACGATATGTTCCTCCTCCACATCATCAGGAGTTGGATCTCGTGCATACCGAGGGTACCGTCCTTCACGAATCGGGGTTGTTTCATCGCCCTCGTTATGGGTGTCGCTGATTAAATCATCATGTTGGGACAATTCTTCTTACCCCTCAACTTTTTGTGTGATGTTGACATTATTAGCTACCATTTTTTTTGCTAAGAAAAGAATCAAAACAGGTTAGTAATAAACGTAAGGATCAAATAGAAATTACGCAATTGTCTAAGCCCCACGATGGGTGCCAAACTGTTTATCCCTAAAACGGTACAGTTGAATTTGTTACGTGGTTAATAGACAAACAAATTGATTTGATCCAAAAGATGATAATAATATAAACTAAATATTAATATTAGCAATCGAAATTGAAGAAAATGACAAACCTAGTTCCGAACGCAATATCTCCGAGAGAAAAAATGAGAATAATGATAAAGTATAAGAAAGTCGTTAAATTGAGAGCAAATGTAACAAGATAAAGCTTTAGTATGCAGAAAGTATTTCATGTCCTTACAGTGGCTGCTAAGCCTACTATTTGTAATTCTACATAGGGAAATAAAATCATAGGATCAAGCTCCTCTTAAATGATAGTAAAAGAGCCAATGATGAGCATGTAACGGCAGGACATGAATGCAAATATTCTCTGTTTACCTTAAAAATAGTAATTACAATTATATTTTACTATGTGGTTTTAAAAATATGTGATCTACTTTAATACCAGTTGTTTAGGCAGTAGATTCTGAGTATGAAGCGAGAAAAATGAAATAAGAGCGAAAGAAGTAGATTACGCAAACCAGGTATCGAAGAGGCCAGTCTCGAGGGTGGTCGGGTAGGCCTCAAGGTCGAGCTTGAGAAGCTTGACTAGGGGTTGTCGATAAAAATGAAATAGTGTTGGAGGCCTTAAGAATGGCCTATTTATGATCAATAACAAGTAATAGATGGAGAATAAGTCAAGAACACAATAAATGAGAAACAATAATTTAGTGAAGTAATTGTAGAGAATGTTTTTATTAGAGAGCAGAGGATGTTATTGTTCTTGTATTGAATATCATATATTTTACAAAGTGACAAGGGTCCCCTTTATATATGAGGGGGAATCCCAACATAGTACATGTGTAATTAATGTAAAGATATATGCCTGGTACAGTCATTTAATGCCACGGTACGGACTTGTACTATCTTGTGTACTTTGTAAGCTTTAACCACGTGCCCCCTGTGGATTTCCCGCCTTTTCATGTCGACCTTCGATTCGTACTGCCTCGAGGTCGAGGACCTTCGATACGTATTGCCTCGATGTTTAGGACCATAAATATATATTGCCTCAAGGTTGAGGACCTTCGATATGTATTGATACCAGAGCTCGGGCCTTCGAGCCTTCTAAGCGTCAAAATGACCGTAAAATCAGGCTCTCCGATTTTAGCCGTATATATATAGTCCCCACATTTCTTATAATGAAGAGATAAGAAATGGTTTTGACCTTTTTTCCCCTTTGACACTCCTACTATGATGTCAGTCCTTTCAGAGCATTAAATGATGTGACACGTAAAGCTGTGCCGAGGTTGCTGTCAACACAATATGTTTGTACGAACCAATCCGAAGTCATAGAGCTGGCTCGGCTGAATGGTCGCGGATCCAGAGAGGGAGATGCTTCGGGGGAAGCTATCCGCAGCCCAAGATCTTCTCTGAGGTGCTCCGGAGGAGGCTGCTGCACTATCTGCGGCCAAGGACGAGGACAGTGAATATGTCTCATCGTACAAGAGGATGCCGCTGATGCAAATGATGGTGGAAGGGAGATATCTGAGAAGGCCGAGCTGAAGCTGACTCAGGTAGTTGCCTATGCTCGTGCACAAGCCAAGAGGCAAGCCCTCGAGGAAGTGAGCGCCAAAGGTGTCGATCTCTCTGCCGAGATTGAATAGGCTAGGGCCCTGGAGGAGGATTTGACAATCCGAGTACATCGGACAAGGGCTCCGAAAGTGGCTCGAACAGCGGCGTAGGCGTATAGTAGTTTTTCCTCCTTTTTTGCTTTTTCCTTTCTTTTGTATATGGGACCCTTCGGGGGAACTTTTGTAAAGAGAACTTTTGTAAATATATTTTTGGAAATAGAACATCTTTTGTCATATTTTGCATAAACTTAGTTCCGTAACCTTTTCCCCGCAATATGACTTTTATGCTTCGATTCTTCGCTTCCTTGGAACTTATACTTGCAATATGAGATCCCCTCGAGATTGGGATGATTCTCGAGGCTAGGTCGGCATGTGAGCTTTGATTCCTCAAACCCTCTATGACGGTATCATTCATGCGATGTGACCGTGAAGTAACTGAGGTGGCCCTACCGGTACACTTCCCCAAATGCTATGACGACTTGTCAGAAATTGAATGGTCTTTAAAGTAGCTGGTTGTCCACCTTTTATTCTATAAATATCCTTGATTCTCCCTCATTCCAACTCTTGCACATTTGCAAAAACCTCAACTTTTCTTTCAACTTTCTCACTCATTTTCCATCTTTGCGAAAATGGGTTCCGCTCCTTCCTTTTTACCTCTGCTTTGAGTAGCTATGGTTGTCGTGCCCGAATCTGTTCAATAAGAAGAGGGAAATTCTTCCTCTACCCCTAGCTTGGCCGATGGTAGACCACCGGCGTATGGTGAGCTGACCTTGTATTGCTTCATTCCGAAAAAGGACTTTGCTTTAGAGAAACCCTTTGATGCCTCAAGCCATTGAGATCATGCATCGAGGTTCATTCGGTTCATAGAAGAAAACCACCTCGAGGCCATGAGGAGAGATTGTGGCTGGGGGAAAATGTGGTGCTGCAGATTCCCTGTCGAGAAGAGAATGTCATGACTCATGTAGAGGGATTCTTGACCGTGTACACGTACCCGTTTATATTAGGCCCCCTCGACCGATGTGCTCGAGTTCTGTAAATGGTACCGAGTCACCCTGGCACAGATTCATCAGTCCTTTTGGCGGATAGTGCTGATGATGATGTATTTCACTGAAAAGGCTGAGCTTGAATTTTCCCTTAGCCACCTCATTAGGTTATATAAGACTCAGCATTGTCGAGGCCTGATTGCGTTACGACGTCAGTCCACGAGGCCTTTTATTGACAGTGATGATGAGGACCGAAATAGGGGATGGATGAGTCGGTTTGTTCGGGTGAGGACCGTCGACATCATTCCATCAGAGTTCCTGCCTTTTCCCGAAAAATGGAACTTCATCCCCGATCTTGCAGAATGGACTCAAACGTTGGCAGCTTCCTTGACATATGACGAGCGCAAGTGGCGTGATCTATCGAAGGGAAGATGGGAAGCAAAGAACCACGGTATGAGTCGTGTTGTATCCCTTTTGATGAATGTTTCCTTTTATGTGTAATAACTCTGATGCCACAGATGTTGGTGGGTTTTCCGAAATGAGGCTGTGCCTCTTCGAGGAGAGGGAAGGCCCGAGGGAGGGACATTCTCGATAAGGTTGGGCCTTCTCGGAGGCATAAAGGAGATGTCGTTGCTGAGGAGAGCTTTATATACATCGGCCATTCTGCGGACATCGGCTCCCCTTGTGAGGATGATTCTTTGTCTACAGCTCTAACCGGGGGCCTTTCCAAGGTTGCAGGTTCTGCCAGGCTTGTGACCTCTAATTTCGAAGAAGAGGTTCCCCGAGAGAGAAAAACCAAGAGTCCTCCACCATCATATGTTCTACCCTCGAAGGTACTTCGATGGATGCTTGACCAGAGGCCGCCCAGACCAATTGAGGTTTCGAGTCGGCATACCCCTATTGTGAGTGGTTCATCTAGAGCCTACGGGGCTAAGCTGGTAGATGCGTGTTCAACTATTAAGGAGGCTCAGTGGCTCGGTTCCGAGGTGAATTCCGATCGGCCTTGCTGGCTTTTGAGCTATGAATCTTCATTCTTTGAACTGAAGTTTTTCTCTTGTAGGTCTTTGACAAACTCAAGGCCGAGATGCTTCGTTGTGAGTCCCGGTTGCAGGAAAGTTTAGGTAAGAATAGATCTCTCAAGCTTCTTTGCAATGAGAAGACAAAAGAGTTGAAACATCTTCGGGTGGAGATGCAATGGAGCCAGATTTGTGAAGGAAAACTCAAGCATCGGGTAACCCTTACCCTGAAGGGGTGCGTGCCTCCTTTCTCTCTTTTGGGAGCTTTGGTGCTTTAGTTGCAGGAGAAAACAAAAGCGTTGGAGCACCTTTGGGGAAAGGTCGGGCAAGGTAGGTCCGAATGCCAAGTGTTGAAAGTGTAGGTAGGCGTACGTGTTGCGGCCCGAAGGAATGCTTTGGTCAATGCTTCTCCCCTCGAGATACAACTTTGCAATGCCCGGGAAGATAGCTCAATTCAGTCGAGTAGGATTTTCAAGCTCGAGGTTGATCTTCTAAATATGAAGGCAAAGGTCGTGGACGCTCGGGACGAAGCTGAGGTAGCTCGAGAAAGGCCGATAAGAAGGTGGTTGTTTACTTGAAATATGTTGTCGATGCATGGGCTAAGCTGAGAGGGGCTTTCAATAAAGAAAAGAGGGCAATGAGTATTCCCGATGCAAGTCGCAGAGGGAGATCCTCAAGGAAATACATGGTAGGAGCTTTGACCTCTCGGAAGAGATAAAGCAGGCCGAGGCGGACGAGATCGACGCCAAGTTTTTCCTTTCTTCTTGAGCTGATGATGATACTTGAAGGCCGCTGTGAGAGCTGATCGAGGGGCCTTTGAGGGAGCTGGTCCCGAGGGTAGACTAGATTTTCTACTTTGATGTTTGCATAAGACTCTTGTGGGAGCATTGTATATATTTATTTGTAATACACACATATATATATATGAAATATTCTTTGATTTGATTTGCCTGCTGGTAGTTAGCCCGACGAAATGGACATTGAGATGAAACCCTTGGGGTTATAAATTGGCCCTGAGTCTCTTTAAGCTGGCGACTCGAGCTCTTATGCTTTAGGTCGGTACGACCTTCGCTGTAGCTGGAGACTTAGGCCCTTATGCTTTTTTTGGCCCTGAGGCGCTTTAGTTAATCGTATCAGGCTTAGTCTCCGAGTTGGGTTTTGACTCGAGCTCAACGACCCTTAGGTTTTTAAATCGGCCCTGAGGCACTTTGTGTCGGTATGACCTGTAGTTGGCGATCTGGGATCTTACGCGTAAGGTCGATACGACTATCTGGAGACTTGGGCTCTTACGCTTTAGGTTGGTACAACCTTTAATGTAGTGGGCGACTTGGGCTCTTACGCTTTTTTGGCCCTGAGGCTCTTTAGTTAACCGTATCGGGCTTAATCTTCTAGTCGGGTTTCGACTCGAGCTCAACGGCCCTTAGGTTTTTAAATCGGCCCTGAGGCGCTTTGTGTCGATACGACCTGTAGCTGCAATTTGGGCTCTTGCGCGTATGGTCGATACGACTAGCTGGCGACTCGGGCTCTTACGCTTTAGGTTGGTACAACCTTTAATGTAGCGGGCGACTTGGGCTCTTATGATTTTTTGGCCTTGAGTCTCTTTAGTTAAACGTATTAGGCTTGGTCTCCGAGTCGGGTTCTCACTCGAGCTCAACGGCCCTCAGGTTTTTAAATCAGCCCTAAGGCACTTTGTGTCGGTATGACCTGTAGCTGGCGATTTGGGCTCTTACGCGTACGGTCTATATGACTAGCTGGAGACTCGGGCTCTTACGCTTTAGGTTGGTATAACCTTTAATGTAGCGGGTGACCTGGGCTCTTACGCTTTTTTGGGCCTGAGGCACTTTAGTTAACCGTATCGGGCTTAATATCCGAGTCGGGTTCCGACTCGAGCTCAACGGCCCTTAGGCTTTTAAATCTGACCTGTAGCTAGCGATTTGGGCTCTTACACGTAAGGTCGATACGAATAGCTGGCGACTCGGGCTCTTATGTTTTAGGTTAGTACAACCTTTAATATAGCGGGCAAGTTGGGCTCTTACGATTTTTTGTCCCTGAGGCGCTTAGTTAACCGTATCTGGCTTAGTCTTCGAGTCGGGTTCTGAATCGAGCTCAATGGCCCTCAAGTTTTTAATTCTTCCTTGAGGCGCTTTGTGTCTGTATGACCTGTAGCTAGCGATTTGGGCTCTTACGCGTAAAGTCGATACAACTAGCTCGCGACTCGGTCTCTTATGCTTTAGGTTGGTACAACCTTTAATGTAGCAGGTGACTTGGGATCTTACGCTTTTTTTGCCCTGAGGCGCTTTAGTTAACCGTATCGGGCTTAGTCTCCAAGTCGGGTTCCGACTGGAGCTCAACGGTCCTCAGGTTTTCAAATTGGCCCTGAGGCGCTTTGTGTTGGTATGACCTATAGCTGGCGACTTGGCTCTTACGTGTAAGGTCGACATGACTAGCTGGCGACTCGGGATCTTACGCTTTAGGTTAGTATAACCTTTAATGTAGCGGGCGAGTTGGGCTCTTACGCTTTAGGTTGGCACAACCTTTAACCGGTTCTTTTCGAAGTTTTTCGAAGTAATTGGAGGCCTGTGATTTTATGGCAACAGTTGGACGTCTCCGAGTTACGTTAGTTTGGCAGGAGCCTTGACAATGGTCATTGTATTTGTCCGTAGCCTTTTAGTCCCCGAGTGCGATAGCCATGGCGTTTATATCGAGGGTATGCCTTTTGTGTTTTACAAGTTCGATATATAGCCTTGACTTTGATATCGGGTTTATGCCTGTTTTAAGGTCATACAAATTTGTACATGCCTTGCTTGAGGTCTTACAGCTTTGATGTTGCCTCATGGAGGGATTACGAGTTCGAAGTTCCCGGCACTGAGGTCTTACGGCTTCGAATTTGATAACCCGATAAGCGGACTGTCGGGGATAGTCCCCGAGTCTGAATTGATGTTGCCTTGAGGAAGGATTATGCTGTTGATATTTCCTCGTGGAGGGCTTATGAGTTAGAAGTTTCCTACCCTGAGGTCTTACGGTTTTGAGTTTTTGACGACTCGGTAGAGTGACTGTCGAGGACAGTTCCTGAGTGCTTGATAAAATTTTTTAGCCCTGGGGTCGTCTCTTGTGAAAATGGCAAACTTATTCGATGTGCGAAATGTTTTTATGATAGAAGGTACTTCTATGATTACTTGGTACAAGTATACATGTTTTTACCATCGAGGATTCGATTGCTCTATGCGGACACAATTCATTCGACCGTTTGGTTCGATACATCATTCTCCTGTCGAGACCCTCTTTGGCATATTTCAGTTATCTCCTGGGGGGGTGCCCCTCAGTATTCGAGGTTGATCGAAGAGAAACCTTGAATAATTGGTGAGTTCTCCTTAGGTAGCATATGGATGTTGCCTCGTTAAAAACTTCGCTGGTAAAACTCTTTTGGGATAAAATATGACGTGAGGGAAAAAGAGTGTAACGCATGCTTTAAAACCTAAGGCCTTCGAGCTGGGGGGGTGCTTTGAATCCTTTCAATCGACCACCTACATGCAGGTTAGCGTAAAGTGTGAGAGAAAAAAGGGATAGGGTTGTACCTTAGCTGTGATGGCACTCGAGCCTTGATATGCTTTGGTTATCAGTTCCGAGAATGCGGCACGGTCCTTTGTTTGTTCCTACGAGGATGTAGTTTGTGATTGTTACTTGGATGTTTGCTTGTTTTTAGCTCCTTCGATGTAGAAGGTGTCGGTGCCACATCGTGCACTACGAACATTTCTTTTGCTGCGTGCTACTCTCCGTATACTATTTTTACTCCATCCTTCATAGGGAACTTCATCATTTGGTGAAGGGTTGACGAAACCGCCCTCATTTTGTGGATCCATTGCCTTCCAAGCAATGCGTTTACCTCATGTCACCTTCGATGACATGAAACTTGGTATCCTGAATTGTGTCGGCCATGTTGACTGGGAGGATGATTTCTCCTTTAGTTTTTTCTCTTGCCATGTTGAACCCATTGAGGACTCGAGAGGGAGGTATGATCTGGTCGAGCGACCCGAATCGCTCTACCACCCTCGACCGAATTATGTTGGATGAGCTACCTGGATCCACGAGCACACGTTTAATTTGAAATTTATTGAAAAAAAAAAAAGAAAGTACCAGTGCGTCGTTGTGAGGTTGAGACAAGGTCTCGATGTCCTCTTTACTTAATTAAAGGTCGTTTTCAGGTATGTAGCTCCGAGTTCGCTTTTCCCTAGTGATGGATACTTTCGTTTGCTTAAAAATGTGTTACATCCCGCATTTTCGTATGTTAAAGTTTCGTCGTAAGTTAATCGACGTAAGTTCATGGATTATTCTGGAAATTATAAGGATTGTGCTATTTCAAACAAGTGATAAGTAAATTCGTGAAGGTGAGAGAGGAACAAGTCAAAGGAAACGAATTTTCGTCCAAGTTTGGCATGTTGGGATAAAATACGGCCCAAGCTAGAATACTCAGTATTTATGGACTAGTGATGTACAAGTTATCACATAACCATGATAATAAGGTGTATGAGGTATGTGAAAAGCGAGTAGTATTTTAAGTAAGTTAAGATAATTCTTAATTATGCAGGTAATTGATTAATTGCCGGGTAGCGGGGTATTACCTAATTAATTAATTAATACATTATTGGATAAGAATTTACAACCCCGTTACGTGGCAGCCTCATGCCTTTCAAATAATGACTCTTAGAGTCATGTATTAAGGTGGCACAATTCAAGAGAATTGTGGCCAGGTCACCACCTTATTAAATAATATGTGTAAAGCTTGCCAAGGCTATCATTTTTGATAGCTTACGAATTGTTTCCATTTCCGTTCATCACTCACTTATTCTATTAATGAAAAGGTTCAGCAAGGTTTCCTTTAAGATGATACATTACAGTAACGTAAGTTACTTAGGTTCATACGAAACTTCTTACGAAAACTAGCATCAAAATTTTGCGATTCTAAAAGAGTACGATGCAATCTTTGTCAAGAAAATCATACGGATTCTTCCCTACTCCAGGTATGTTAAGGCCATCCCTTCTTTCTTTTGGCACGGTCCAAATTATACTGAAGAAATGAGCAAACACACAGTTTTCCTAAATTACTCTATACATAGGAATACTAGGGGTGTCTATATTCTTGATTCCCCATGATAATTATTATTATTTTCTGTTCATGGGTCTCAGAATAATACGCAGTTGGAAAAGTTTATCCCGAAGGAATATTGAGATTATTACGTACTTTTCATGCATTTCATACATGTGCATTGACCCATGACCAAATGGCGTTATATACACCCATATATGTAAATATATGTATATGGGATATGGGAAAAGGTTACGGCATTATATACGCACCACCA